>ML326068.1:0-58623 GCA_005239505.1 Nicotiana paniculata | reverse complement strand
ATAGTGCAGGAATAAAAGCGTTTCCTAATTTGGGAGCCTCGTTGTGCCAGAGGTAGGCCTAGCAACAAGTTGATTTTGGAGAACTTAGATTCAAAAATTCCTCATTTCATTAATGTAAAATAGACGAGTCCAAAACGACACTAAAATAATGAGCAGGAAATAAAGTCACTAATGGAACTTGGCCTTATTACATTGGTAAAAGCAATGAAAAGGAAACCTAGACTATTTAGTCCCCGAAGGACCTTCCCCAGGCTTGGTTTTCTTGGTTCTGTCAATCAAGTTCCCCAGTTCGTGCATGCTCAACAACATGTATACCCTTGCTAGATGCCCTTCTTTGTTTCTCTCAGCATTCTGGCAGTCGACGACCCTTTTTCTTGTTTTGCTTCTAGCTCCATCAGACCCTTCTCCAAATATTCTAACCTTTCACTAGATTTTATGGCCCTTTCCGTCCACTCATCGATCAGTTCCATATTAGTCTTGTGTTGCTCCAGAGGCTCGGCCTCGGATTCACGGACCCTTTTGCGCAGATTATTTTATTTCACCTGAGCCTCAGCCGCTTCGTCTATGACCCTGTTTCTGCTAATGCCTGGCTCAACTATCCCTGTTATTCTGTCTTCCAACCATCATAGGTAAAAGCGTACATGCCCTGCGTGGTATCTGTCGGGCTTGATGGTGTCCTTTTCTACAATAACCTTGAGATGCCACAGATGCTGAGCTTCACATTTGTACGAGATATCGTCGTCCTGAAAATCTGCCCTGTAATGACTGATTTTGGAGACTCGCGGTATAACTTGCTTTCTACCGCCTGTCTCATGACCCTGATGGGAACATATGGATATATGCCCCTTAAATCAATCAACACCAGGTGCGGAGCGTCCCTCAATCTGATGATAAATTCACTAGTAGGGAACCATTCGAACATCCATTGAACCTGGTCCTCGATCAAATTATCAAAAAACTGCGCCCATTATGTTGCATTTTCCGGTTGAGCGAACCTATCAGGGATGTAGGTCATCCTCTTAGGGTGGTGGAAGGCTATATGATCATTCCACGCCCTTCGTGGAAATTCCTGACGATATTGGCCTCTCTGGAGAGGCTCCAATAACCAAACTTGCAGTAGCAGGTTGCAACCCTCAAAGTGTTTGACCTCCTTCTGGCAGTGGTCCAAGGCTCGGTATATGTTGGCTATGATCATAGGGACAATGGTATATATTTTCCCTTCGATCCCTTCCATTAAGTTTTTGGCTACCATAGCCAGTCTAGTGTGAATCCGGTCTCCTTTACTTGGAAACATTATCAGACCCAGGAAGCAAACGACGAACACAAAAACTCTGCGGTGAATATGACCCAATGAAGTAATAGAGAACTCGTCGTGGAAGATACGATAGGATTTTCTATGGCCGTATCCTTCATAGAGATAATCAAAAGGTATATAGGACTCTGTCAGGCACTCTAAACCATTGTTCTTCTTCAAACCCATCATTTTCAGGAACCCCCTAGCAGCATGGTTCTCCGGTACCAACAAACCTGGACTGTCCCAAGGTAATCCCGTAAAGCCCCCTATATCCTCCAAGAAGGGGGTCATTTCTATGTTGCCAAAATGGAACACATACCTTTCTCTATCCCAGAACATAGTGGCTGCTTCGATCAACATGTTGTTTGGTTGAATATCCAGTAAAGAGGGCAAGTTCATGAGGACCCTCTTCACATGGTCTTTGTCACTGTGCGAGAGGTCTTCCCACCAATCCAGCAATAGTGGTGGTATTCTTTGGACCATGCCGAACCTGGGGACTTCATGCCTTATTTTCTGCAAAATAGAAAAGGTTAGACCCTTACCCCCGCCAGACTCAACTATTTATACACTTATGATTAGCATGAATACATTTAGTTCTTCAAATAAATGCACAAAACGTGATTGCGTCCGTTGGGATTATGAAAAACCCAGTGGACTTTTGGATAAGGTTTTCTTAAAGGGTTATCGTGCGGACGACACGTTAACCCGGCTAGATTTGAATATGATGCATGCATAATATAACAGAGTAAGGTTTCTATGGGGTTTTAGACTAGTACCCTCAAGCGGACAACTTGAGGGGGAAAGGCACGGAACCGTCGACTGCACAGTTGATCGACTAGTTTTACCGCAAATAAGCCTTTCCGAATTTAGGGGTGATTTAAAAAGGAAGGGCGCAAACACTCATCAAGCGTTGCTATGGGATTTATATAGTCACGAGTGGAATATGATGTTGAGCATGATTTATGCAACAATAAATGAGAAATAAAAGCATGTTTTCATGTATTTGCACGTTATGAAAGCGGTAAATACAACATTTATAATTGAAAAAGCAGTTACAAAGGAAAACAAAAAGAAACATATTAGTTTTGATTCTGAACGGAATAAATACTTGAAGGAGATAAACAATTAATGGCACATAAAGTGGGGAAGGGAAAGGTCGCAAGTATTAACAAAGTAAACACAAGTTCACAAAGCAGTTTGAAATGGTAAAAGCCTAGATATGACCCCAACAGAGTTGCCATGCTGTCGCGCCCCCCTCTTTCTTCCCCTTTCAGTTTGGTCAGGGTATTCGACATTATTGGGACAACTCGTTTCCTTTTGGGAAAGGGATAAGGAATTGAAGAGTCGCCACCTAACGATTTTAAGGTGCGTTAGGGCACCTACTAAAGGTTATTTACAAACACAGATTATAAAAACTAGAGATAGGGTTAGGGCTTGAAATTACTTCAAGGGGAAGGTGTTAGACACCCCTCGAAGTCCATAACTGTGGTTCCCGGCCAAACAAACTTTTTGGATTTTAAAACAGGTAGCACATAAGCAATAAAAGCACATAGGTAAATAAAGGTTTTCGAGAAGATTCGCAGTCTAAGCACACATATGTGCTAAATATTATAAGATTTAGAGTCTAGGCACACATATAAGGTTTTGAAAGAATTATGATCTAAACACACATATGTAAGGGGTAGGGGGTCCTAGGTTGTTTATCCTATAGGATCACATCAGTACAATGCCCGGCAATCACTCCTCAGAAGAGGGGCTACACGTGGCATTAGCGCACTGGATATCATATCCATGTCTACCCTTCCCACCCCTTAGTGGTTATTAAGCGAGTTTATTTAACAACCTCTATGTGTGCTGTTACCCGTCCCTTCTTAATGGCCCTGGAGAAATTTAGGACCTCTAAATATAGGCAGTTCTAGATAGCAAACACAACCAAGCAGTGTTCCAGCTTTTAAAGATATTGATTGCCTAAGGCTTTCCTAGGCGTGGGGTTGTGCGTAATAATTACCAGAATTGTTGAAAAACAGTTCAGAAGTTGTTTTACCTAAAAGCATGTTGTTCTAGGTGATACGATTATGTAGAGATTGTTACTAGTTTTATTAGGAGCAAGACAATTAGATGTGACACTGTTTCTACCTTTTTCGTGAGTAAGTAGTAAACTAGGTATGGTTAAGCAGATGTAAACGAAATCCTAGAGCATGGTATCTAATATGCACAAAGAGTTATAGGGAGATGGAGACATGATATTGAATGCACATGAGTAACAACTTTTATGTTAACGTTTTTTATTGTCCTAGGAGAAGGATTTCTAAGCGATAAACATAAAGCATGGATGAGATGCTGAAACAGTAAACATGAAATCCTAGGAACATGGTATCTAGTGCATGCTTGGCATGGTTTGAATGAACATGTTGGTCCTAAAACATGGATTCTAATGCAGATAGGATTAATCTAAATCTTAAAACATGATTTCTACCCGATGATGTTAACAGAACTATATGGCTACCCTCCCCACTTCACTAAACATCCCCAATATCTGTTTACAAATAATTATTACAGACCAGCTGAGTAAATTACATAAATAGATAAAGGAAAAGAAGAAGTTAAACTATAGGGAGCCTGAAAACAGGCCCAGATTCCCAGGACCTCAAATGCCCAAATGTTTCATAGTCTTTCTCATATTCGGATGTGTTAGAGTTCCCTAAGGGCCTCAAGGGATCCCGGGCAGTGCTCACACCCAGATTTCATAACCATAATTGAATAAGTGCAGTGTGGAAGGGCCAGCCCCCAGTGCATCAGAGTTCAGAGGGATCTCACAGGAATCCCAAGGCAGTCATATACTGGAGGGGGAAGAATCTAAGGACCTAAGAGTAGAGTGAGAGTGCTTGACATAGCTTTGAAAAGGTTTTAATAGGAAAGACAGTGTTCGAAAAAGACTTAGTTGAAACAGTTTTATAAAATAGGAGAGTTGTTAAGTAAAAAATAGTTTTTGACAAGAGCAAGAAAATTAACAAACAATAGACTAATCACAACACAAACAGATTCAGCATATTCCAATCACAGTCCTTCATACAAGGGTGATGGGAATTTGGGACACATAGAGCACATAGTACACATGAGCATAGAAGTTCTTGTAGGGGTTTTATGGGGATTAGGGGATAGCTAATGGTATCAACACGGCATGAATTTCAGAATCAACACAGAATCAGACAACTTAGGATACAAATTGCTTTGCAAAGAAAGGTTCATACTAGAAACCAGGTAAACATAAGATAGGGCAGAGTCACATTGGGACATACTACAAGGAGATAACATATTCATAAGCATACTGATCCTAAGGGGGAGTGGGACACAACATAATATGCTAGACGAACAATGATGTAGACATTTCAACTACATGTTGAACAACAAAACCATAGATAAAAACATATCACAAACGTGATAAACTGAAGTAGTAAAAGAAACATGTTGGTTTTGGGACTTGAATTGAAATCAGAACATACCAGTATATAGATAGTAAACACAAAGTGAATAATAGGAGAGCACAATAATTAGCCTTGGCTTGCAGCTGGCTAATTCAGAACAGTAGTAAGTAACAAAGAAAGAAAGTGAGCAGAAAAGATTTGAGTATGAGAGAGAATTTTTGAACTAATGTGTTCGTGTGTTTAGTGTCAATGAGAGAGAGCATATATAGTAGTTTGAAACTAGGTAGGATAAGGTAACAATCAAAATCAGGCAGTGTTTGGGGAATCATAATCAATCAACATAAGATCAATATAAGTACCCCCTTCAATTAAGGAGTTAAATTTGAACGGTAATAGACATGCAATACATAAGGAAAGATACCATATGACTGGAAAATAACACAATAAGGAAATAATTTCAGCACAGTACCAGTATAGAACATTTAATTGAGGCTAGGTTCAGAGGATTCTAATTAAGGAAATAACATGAAAATTAATTTGACAGCGTAGTCGACCATTAAATAAGGCAAGAAATAAACTAAGGTCAGAAAATCAGTAGGGAAATCATCATAAGGGACTAGTGAAAGTTATCAATCACATGGAATCAAAGGTTCAAATAGGAAATAGTACTGACTAGGGGGAATCAACACAAATTGCACCGAATAAACACATGATAAGCAAGGCAGAATGAAAGAATTAGAAACCTAATAGACGTGGTAAAGTAAAGATCATATAGAATCAGGGATTCAAACTGGAATATAGTACTAATAAACATAAACCTCTGAGAGTTAGCGAGGTAAGCACATGATAGGAAGAAAGGCAGAATCAGAAACCCTAGTAAGTTGAACAGGGTGAAAATCACAAAAATACTCAGATTAATCGAAGCAGATTCATAAGAATCAAACATGCAAACAAGTTTGAGAGAACGAACAGTAAAGATAAACTCAGAACCCAAAGATTAAACCAAGAAACTTAGGGTTTTCAACATAATAAAATCAGATAAAGGAAAAACTTAAACAAATCATTTAAACACAGTGAAAATCACAGAATAACACTAAAGTCATAAGAAGAATCGTGCTTTTTAAAAAAGGATTAAGAAACCCTAGTTTGAAAATTAAGAGATTCTTTAGGAAAATAGGAAAATCTTTAAGAAAACAGCAAAATACCCTAGAATATACCCAGATCTATTGCAGATCTAAGAAATCCAGTGTTAAAATTAGAGTTTCAAAGAGAGAACCCAAAGAGAGAGACAGAGAGTCAGCTTAGAAACCACAGGTTCTAGCCGGAGATTGGAGGATCTTACTCAGATGGCCATGGACGGCCTGAGAATTACATGAAAACCATGGGGGTGAGTGAACCGCCTTCTAGTTCCTTTGAGGACCTCAAGGCAGCAATAACCCGGTGTGGGAAAGAGCCATGGAGGCTGGGATGGTGGTGAGACCACCATAGTTACTGGCGAGCACGCAACCGGTGAGAGGAGATTAGGGTTTAGGTGGAGAGAGTTTGAGAGAGACTGGGAGGAGATGACGGCGGAGGAAAAATGGGATAATGAGAGAATGAGGTTTTGGGGGTAGACTATTAGGTTAATTATGGTATGGATAAATCTGGCCCGTTGATCAAAATCGATCAATGGCCACAATTTATTCAGACATTGGGTCGGGTAAGTTAATGGATTGGGCTTGGGTATTGGGTTGATTTAATTGGGTTTGGGTCTGGTTTAACTTAGGCTACAATTGAAATGAAATTAGGCTATTTGTTAAATACCCAATTCAAATTAATTAAAATAATTTACAAAATAGCTAATAATTATTTTCATGCATAGAAAATAGTTTGAAATGATTATTTAGTATTTATAACTAAAATGACTAATTTCTGGTAGAAAATAATGCAAAATTATATGTTTGGGATATAATTGGTAAGTTATTGTAATTATAGCCAAAAGATACCAATTTAGCTAATTATGAAATAATTGGGTCTAATTAGGACCATAAATAATAAATTAAATCAAGAGATGCTTTTGAAATCATTTGTGATGTAATTTTATAATTATTTATTGGAAATAAATACCGAACAAATTAATAAAAATGTAGGAAAATAATGAAAAAATACCAATTGCTATTAATGCATGACTTTGAAGGTTTATATGCAATTTTAAAATATCTTTTTGGAAAAATTAGGTATCAACACATATTATACCACCCAGGGAAGGCCAATGTAGTGGTCGACGCCTTGAGTCCCCGGGCGGAGAGTTTGGGGAGCTTGGCATATCTTCCAGCGGCTGAGAGGCCTTTAGCCTTGGATGTTCAGTCTTTAGCCAGCCAGTTCATGAGGTTGGATATTTCAGAGCCTAGCCGGGTATTAGCTTGTGTGGTTGCTTGATCTTTTCTTTATGACCGCATCAGAAAGCGCCAGTATGATAACCCCCACCTTCTGGTTATTCAGGACAGGGTCCGGCGAGGCGATTCCAGAGATGTGTCTATAGATGATGATGGCGTGATGAGGATGTAGGGGTGGATCTGTGTGCCCAATGTAGATGGGATTCGGGAGTTAATTCTAGAGGAGGCCCATAGTTCGGGGTACTCTATCCATCCGTGCCGCGAAGATGTACCAGGACCTAAGACAACATTATTGGTGGAGAATGATGAAAAAGGACATAGTGGAATGTGTGGCCAAGTGTCTCAGTTGTCAGCAAGTTAAATAAGAACATCAGAGACCAAGAGGATTAGTTCAGCAGATTGAGCTTCCAGAGTGGAAGTGGGAGTGGATCACCATAGACTTTGTAGTTGGACTTCCACGGACTTTGAGAAAGTTCGATGCTATTTGGGTGATCGTGGATCGGCTGACCAAGTCAGCTCATTTCATTCCGGGGCTGACCACTTATTCTTCAGAGAGGTTGGCTGAGATTTATATCAGAGAGATTGTCCGCCTTCATGGTATTCCAGTATCTATCATCTCAGACAGAGGCACATAGTTAACATCACGGTTCTGGAGAGCCTTACAACAGGAGTTAGGCACCACGGTGGAGCTGAGCACAGTCTTTCGCCCTCAGACGGACGGGCAGTCCGAGCGCACGACTCAGATTCTTGAGGATATGCTCTGCGATTGTGTGATAGAGTTCAGAGGGTCATGGGACCAGTTCTTTCCACTCGCAGAGTCTGCCTACAACAACAGTTACCAGTCTAGCATCAGATGGCACCGTATGAGGCTTTGTACGGTAGATGGTGCCGGTCCCCAGTGGGTTGGTTTGAGCCGGGTGAGTCCCGATTGTTGGGTATAGATTTAGTTCAGGATGCCCTGGACAAGGTGGAGGTGGTTCAGGAGAGACTTCGCACAGCCCAGTCCAGGCAGAAGAGTTATGCGGACCGGAAGGTTCGCGAGTTGGCATTTATGACTGGTGATCGAGTTTTGTTGCGGGTATTGCCTATGAAAGGCGTCATGAGGTTCGGGAAGAAGGGCAAGCTGGGTCTGAGGTTCATTGGCCCATTTGAGATATTGTGTCGTGTTGGGGAGGTTGCTTATGAGCTTGCCTTTCCTCCTAGCCTAGTAGGAGTTCATCCGGTATTCCACGTGTCTATGCTCCGTAAGTATCACGAAGATTCGACTCATGTATTGGATTTCAGCTCAGTCCAGTTGGACAAGGATCTATCTTATGTTGAGGATCCAGTAGCCATTTTGGATAGGCAGGTCAGGAAGCTTAGATCTAAGAGCATTGCATCAGTAAAGGTCAAGTGGAGGGGTCAGCCGGTCGAGGAGGCGACTTGGGAGATCAAGCAGGACATGCGCAGCCAGTACCCTCATCTTTTTGCAGCTCAGGTATGTCCTTATACTCGTTCGAGGACGAACGATTGTTTTAAGATGGGGATGATGTAACGACCTGGCCGGTCATTTTGAGAGCTAGAGCCCCGATCCCCTAATAACTGCTTTCCCCATGTTTGTTTTTGCTTTTGGGACTTGTCGGAGTGTTTAGCTGTGAAATTCAGAGAGTTTTGGGACACTTAATCCCTAATTATGAATTTAAGCCTTAGAAATTGAACCATAGTCGGAACTATGTGAAGGCGGGTCCGGAATGGAATTTTGTCGCCTTTGTTAGCTCCGTTGAGTGATTTTGGGGTTAGGAGCGCGTCCGGAATATGTTTTCGGCGATTTGGCCGATAGGTGAAATTTTGATATCGGACTCGGAATGGATTTCCGGAAGTGGCTGTAGGTTCGTCGTGTCATTTGTGACCTGTGTGTCAAATTTGAAGTCAATCGGACTAGTTTTGACGTGTTTCAGCATAATTGTGGATTTTGAAAATTTGCTAAGTTCTTAGGCTTGAATTTATGTTTAATTCTTGTTTTTGGTGTTATGATGTGGTTTGAATGCTCGACTAAGTTCGAATGAGGTTGTAGGACTAGTTGGTGGTTTTGGTTGAGGTCTAAGGGGGCCTCGGATGTGTTCCGGATGCTCAACGGGAAGATTTTTAGACTTAAGCTAATAGTTGAAGTTGTTGGTTCTGGTGTCTCGCACCTGCGGAAGAGGGAGCCGCAGGTGCGGACACGCATGTGCGATAAGGGGTTGCGCAGGTGAGGATTTGCCCAAGGCCGACTGGGTCCGCAGGTGCGGCTTGGAGACTGCAGGTGCGGGACCGCAGATGTGGCGCAGATACCGTAGGTGCGGCCCCAACCCAATTAATGAGTTTTCGCACCTGCGATGCCTTTTCCGCAGGTGCGCCCCAATTAGCCACAGAAGCGAAAATCGCTAGTCAGAAATAGGATAAATCGAGGGTTTGAGTTCATATTTTCTAAAATCAATTTAGAGCTCGGGAATTGGCGATTTTATGAGGATTTTGAAGAGGAGATCAATAGGTAACGATTCCTAATCCTATTTCCCTTGTGTTTCATCAATATATAGTGAATTCTTCAACCTAATTAGGAAGAAATTGTGGGAAAATGTTTGAAAATGAGAGAAAGGTCCCCCAATTGAGAATCCAGGTTTTGAGTGAGAATTCAAAGTCGAATTTTGATGATTTTTTGGTTGAGTGTACTCGTGAGTGAATGGGTGTTCGGAATTTGTGACTTCCACTCGATTCCGAGTCGTGGGCCCGGGAGACTTTTTGGAGAATTTCTCTAATTTCGCGCTTTAGCTTCAAATTAAGTTGTTAAACTAGCTGTTTGTAGTGATATTCACATTATGAAACTTATTTGAATAGATTCGGGTCATTCGGAGTTTAGTACTCATGGCAAGAACGTGATTCCGGGTTGAATTGAGCAGTCGAGGTAAGTGGCTTTCCTAACTTTGTGTTGGGGACTTCCTCCTTAGGATATGTATGCTAAATGTTGTGTGGGCGCCATGTACGTGAGGTGACGAGTACGTACACGGGCCGTTATTTCAAAAAATCTCATTTTTCCCTTACTAAAACATATATTGTTTTTCTCTTCTATGAACTTGCTCTCATATAATATATTGTTTAGTTTAGATTAGGAAAGCATGCTTACGTGCTTAATTGCCCACTTGATTTTCTGTGCGCCATGCTTAATTATGCCCTTATTTGCCTTATCTATGATTAGTATAAACTGTGTAAATTCGATGTTATTCTTGTCATTAATTGTGCATAGCATATTTAAATTGGGACTACGTACGTATTCCGGGAGATCCTCATGTACTGCATACTTAAATTGGAACTACAGACGTATTCTGAAAGATCCCCCTGTACTGCATATTTACTTTGGGACTACGGACGTATTCCAGGAGATCCCCCTGTACTGCATATGCATTTGGGACTACGGACGTATTCCAGGAGATCTCCTTGTACTGCATAATCATTTGGAACTACGGGACGGTATCCCGGGAGATTCCACCTTGTGATATATATTGTGTTGAGCCGAGGAGTCTCTTTACTGTAGAACTTATATTGTTTTTCTTAAAATGTACTGTATACATTACCTATCTTTGTATTGTTTTAATTGATTTATATAGAAATCCAGTAGAGCCTTCACCTAACCTCGTCACTACTTGACTGGGGTTAGGCTTGGCACTTACTGGGTAACAAATGTGGTGTACTCATGCCCTTTTCTGTACATATTTTTCGTGCGCAGATCCAGGTACGAGCTATCAGCCTCGTGGTTAGTCGTTGCTGCTGATTCCTGGAGACTGCATGGTATTTCTGCCGAATCCGCAGAATCCTCTGAGTCCCCTTCCATTCCAGTTTGTAGAGATTTTCTTATGTACTTTTCCAGTTTTTGTTAGAGTTATAGTAGTGTTAGAAGCTTGTGACTGTCTGTGACATTCCGGGTCTTGAAAAATTATATTTTGTATGAGCCGAGCGGCCAGTACGTTATTTATATCATTGCCCTTATCCCTTTTTTTTTCTTGTGTTTTATTTCAATTTTCCCCTTTATAGTAGGCTTACCTAGTCGTAGCGACTAGGTGCCATCACGATACATGTGGAGGGTAAATCGGATCGTGATACATGCTTTGCAATATATTACAGATGAATTATTTTTTTGTGAACTTCAAGTTCATATTATGTTATTCGAGGATCTAGATGTACAAACGATAATTCATTTCACGTAACTTTTTCTCAATTGTTTATCTTGTCTCCCCCTCCTCTTAGAAAAACAAACTTGCATCCTCAACTTTGGAAGCACATCTTTGTGCGTTAAGGTGTTAATCAAAATATACACCGCACTTTAGTAATAATAAGATGAAATTATTTGGTTCCTGACCCTGAACCACTTGTGATGGGAGAATGTAATATACTTCCGTATATAATGTATATCGAACTGATATAGATAACTTTGTTCTCATAAGTAAAAGTTTAGCTATTAAGTGGAGGCAATCAATAAATCATTTTACTATACCAACTGTGATGTAAACCAATTTATCAAAATGAACTGTCTTGAATAAAAAATCTAGAATATGCTCTAAATTAAATTATTGAGCAAGTTACCTCGCAAACACCAGGTTGTGGGTTAGTAATAATCTCACATGTAACCATCTCGTAGATGCATCTTATGCGATATACATGGTAGGTGAATGGACCCATATTCACCTTTTATATTTCCAGCATTTGTGGGATTCAATCCCAATTTTTAGTTGGTTTATTAATTAATGAGAACAAGCAACAAAATAGAATTCGTAAAGAACTTTCTAGTTCTTTAATATTTACCCATGTGAATTCTCTTTCATTTTTGCACATCATACTTAAATTGATATGGCTAAACCAATTATGTCAACTGAATAAATTATCAATATTGAAAAAGTTCAGGTCTACACCATGACGTGTGCAATTATCAATAAACTCCAAGTTTATTATGATATGGGTTTTATATCAATAAACTTCTATTTTGTTGTGGCATTATTTTTTTTTTTTGTGTAGTACAAACTGGAGAATAAAGCGGGTAACTTTTCACATACATATTACCCTGCTACGAGTTGTAGTAATAGAAGATATTAAATATTTCTTTTATTTATAGCCTCAATATAACCAACCGCTTTCGCGAATACTTTAGAAACTCAATAAGTTTCTTTGCGACTTACTACGACACAATTATTGATAATTAATTTATTTCTCCAAAGTAGTCTAATTGGCTCTTCAAGACCTTTCAATTAATTTTTTACTACCACATATTCATCACTATATTCACTACTACTAACACGTTCATATTCTTCCAATAATGAATATGTATTCATAAATGAGATGTTGTCACATTCAAATCATGAATAGACTATAATCATCTATATGTGTTTTACAAAGTCTCATGTCAAATCGATTACAAATATTACTTTCAAAGAGTGAAAGATTATTTTGAGAATTCTTATTATTCTCAATATCACAATTATGACGATTATAATTTCGTATATTTCCACGTCCACATCCATTGATGCCTTCACGGTAATAATTGTCTTTTTTCAGACTTATCATATATTGCTATCACATTCTCTTAAGGGGAATGAGAATGGAGCAAATTCAATGGAACGGGTTTCCACTTATTTGCCCACAATCATACATGAATTTGATCATAACAAGACATAGAAATTTTATCACTTCGGGTGATTATAATTTATTGCAAACTTTATAAGAGTTATAATCAAAGTATATTGTCTTTGCTTGCATTTAAAATCAAATTATTGAATTTCAAAAATTTAAAACAGAAAAATAAAATAAAATACTTACCTTAAATTCAAAATCTAATCACGAAAGAAGTTCATGGAACAATTGACAATTATTTAATCTCCTTGAATACATCAATTAAAGAATAAAAATGTTCCATATTTAGGGACAGAAGACCACTCTGTAATTGGTTCCACTAGGGCAAGTGACGGTACTAGTTGGATCATCTTGAGGGTAACTGTAAGAAGTTGAACATCTATCCTTAAAGAACTTGGAATACTGGGTTGGACCACAATTGCCACCAGATGTGCAACAATAGTCGTTAGTTTTGAAAACAGTACAAGGATTATTACAGCCTCCAGGAATCCTTAGTTCATTCGGACATTGTCCAATGATGTCGGCAGTGCAGCTGATCCTAACAGAACAATTACCAGATGTTGGACTAAATTCCATTGGGACATTGAAACCGTCTACAAGAGATAAGTCGAAGAAATCAAGATTGTTAAATTGGTTTAGGCTGTATTCAGCCACAGTGTTTGGGGGTGTACCAAAATCTTGACATTCGAGGACTCCATTGCAATCGCCTGTTTGACATTGACCACGGCCAGATGCGTCAAAATTGCAATTGGTTCGACCCCAGATACGGTTTCCATTTTGATCGCTTAAAGGTTGGAGTCTCCATTTTTCACCGTAATCGAGACGCCGGCCGCCACCGGGAACTGCTGCTGCCCATACCGTGAAAGGGCAGTTGTTTCGGATGTCGATCATTGTAACTGCTTGTGTTGTGAAAAGTTGACAAGTCGCAACAGAGAGGAATATGAAGAAGCCGATCATGTTTGCTTTGGGAGATGACAAAAGCAATGACGGGAGAGGGGTTTTTAATGGAGCCTAGCTAAGGAATAGTCAATGGAGTTAAGGTTATTGGTCAATAAATGGTGCTAAACTTGTTATTGAGAGGAAGACTAGACTTTTTGACAAATATAAATTTATATACATAAGAAATATTAGATTCATCTCTAATTAGTGGCTGGCATGGTGCTTTAATAGAGATTATAAAAAACAGCCTAATATTTAACAGCAGATTTCTAAAAAAGCACAAAATTTTCAGCACTTAGCTGCAAAATTAAATCCTCATCGCAAAGGAAATTTTCATGGAACAATGGAATGTGCAATTATTAATTTTGGAAAGATCCTTTGACCAATCATCCTCCTGATCCTCTAAATCAACCGTTCTATGCCCGCTTGATAATCATAAACAATTGAAGATAATTCTCTTTCTCCATTTCTTTGGGCATTGCCCTAACAACATTATTTACCCAAAAGATTTTAGCACCTTACCATATTAATAATATTACTCCTACGAAATACATATTACAAGTTCTCTATTAAGTACCTTTAGAGCCTGTATGGAAAGCCACCTGTAATTGGATTCGCATATAATTATACGGTTTTGGCATGTTTATCTCACCAAGTAATTACTTAGTCAACATGTATTTGGTGTAATTAAGGGGTATAATTACATTCCCCAATTCTCGAGGAAAGGCTAAAAATTATTGATAATTACAAGGTTATTTTTCGGAATCTCTTTTCTTTTCTTTTTAACCAGGTATACTTATGTTTTTCTTTTCTTTGGAATTATATTTACTTATATTATGTTGAAACTTATTTTATGTTATGTTGTAATTTTACATAAGGGTATTATGTTATTTTTTTATTTTAAATTTATGTAATATTTTCGGTTCTATTTTATTTGTTTTAGTAGTATTGGATTATTAATTTGAATTGTCTGCCATAAGTTAGAATTGATAGATTATTTTTTCATTAGGAAATTGAGTAATATCATGTCATTATAATTATAAATATAAATATTTTTATCAAGCATGTAGTCCATGATGATCTTACAAAATATGTACTTTTAGTTTTTATACTTAATTAAAGTAATATATATATATATATATATATATATATATATCAAATGTAATATCATTTATAATAGCATATATTTGTCAAATCATAACTTTTTGAATTTTTGATAATTAACTTTATATATAAAGTTAATTTAATTGTGTAATTAAATTTGTGCAATCAAACAGTACACTTGTAATTATACTGTAATTATATTATGAAACACAAATCGATTATCGTAATTATATTATTGTGTAATTATTAGGCCGTGTAATTACTACCTTAACACCAATTCAATAGTGTAATTACTGATATGCTTAGCTTTTGAACAACGAAACTTTGGTAATGATGCCAAACGGAAAAGGTTCTTGCGATTTATCTGTTGTTTAAGTTTATATAGATACTGGCTTATGACTTGGTTGTATAAAAAAAAGGCGTAATGGCTTCCTGGCCACTTAAACTTGTATCGGTTTAGCCGATACATGAACTTATATTTTTACCATTTGAACACTTCAACTTGACGAAACGAATACTAATAAATACATTTGACCATTGACCAAGCCTACGTGGAAGTGGCACAGCTGACATGGCTAAATTGTGTGCAAATCACGCTGCCAAGGCGCGTGAATTGTTTTATTTTTATTGAAAAAAATATTAAAAATAGAATAAAATATAAATAAGAAAGAAAAAAAGACCTTTCTCTCTCCCCTTCTCTTCCCGCCTCCCCCCCTCTCCCCCTCCCACCTCTCTCATCTTCCCAAGCAATTCCCCCATCCTATTATTTTTTTTCATTTTCTATCTGTAACGACCCGACCGGTCGTTTTGGGAAATCAAACTCTGTTCAGCGGCATAAGGTCTGGAAAAACTTCAGAATATGAGTATCGACTTACGTGCATGGTGGAATTCGACTTTCGGATGGTTTAGAGTCAAATTGGAAGAAGGAACCTTGTTTTGGAAGTTTGAACGGTGAAAAGATGACCGGAATTGGACTTTTGCGTAAACGACCTCAGAATGGGTCGTGGACGTTCTCAACAGCTTCACATGGTGATTTTGGACTTAGGCGTGTGTTCGGAATGCATTTTGGAAGTCCGTAGCTCATTTAGGCTTGAAATGCCGAAGTTTGACTTTTTGAAGTTTCCAGTCTGATAGTGAGTTTTGACCCGAGGGCCGGAATGGAATTCCGAAAGTTGGAGCCGCTCCGTTATGTCATTTTGGACTTCTCTGCAAAATTTGAGGTCATTCGGATGAGTTTAGACGTGTTTCGGCGTCAGATGTGAATTCTAGAATTTTCCTAATTTCCTAGGCTTGAACCTATGCATAATCGATGTTTTTGATGTTATGAGACGTGTTTTTAAGGATCGACCTAGTTCAAGTAAGGTGTTAAGGTTGGTTGGTGGTTTTGGTTGAGGTCCCGAGGGCCTCGGGGTTGTTTCGGGTGCTAAAACGGGTGAATTTGGGAATTAGCTGCTGCTGAACCAAGCCTCTTCTGGTGTCTTCGTACCTGCGAAGATTTTTCCACAAGTGCGGACTCGCAAGCGCGTGGAGCTTGATCGCAGGTGCGATGGAGGGGGAGTTGACCAGTGGTCGCAGGTGCGACCTGGGTTCCGCAGGTGCGGGACCGTAGGCGCGACCAAACGAGCGCAGGTGCAGCCCCAGTGCAATGTAAGTGACTTCCGCACCTGCGATGCTTTTTCCGTAGGTGCGGTGATCGAGTCCGCAGATGCGATTTCCGTGGGTATTTTATTCCAAAAATCTGAGAGTTTGGTTCATAATTCCAAAAATCGTGTAAGGGCTCGAGAATTGGCGATTTTCTGTGGGTTTTGAAGAGAAGGATCATAGGTAACATTTTCTAATCCTAATTCATTGTTAGACCATTAATCCCTGTTGTTTTCTTTATTTTAATTATCAAAAATGGGGGAAAAACCATAGGAAATTGATAAATTTTCCCAACCCGAAATTCTGAGAATTTAAGGGGTTTTGGCATCAGATGTCGATTATTTTTGGTTGAGTGAGTTCATGAGTGAATGGGTGTCTGGAAAATATAATTTTACCCGATTCCGAGACGTGGGACCGAGGGACGTTTTGGTCATTTTACCTAATTTCGCGCCTTAGCTTTGAATTAAATAGTAGAATCAATTGCTTGAGATGTTATTTACGATATGTAATTGAATTGTATAGATTTGGGCCATTGGGAGTCGGATACTTGTGGCAAACGTGTGGTTTCAAGTTGATTTTGAGTCGGTTCAAGGTAAGTATCTTGCCTAACCTTGTGTGGGGGACTTCCCCTTAGGATTTGAGTCTTCTCTATTGATTGCATCCCTTGTACGCGAGGTGACGAGTGCGTGCTCGGATTTATTTGGGGAAAATTTGCCCTTATTAGGTTTTTAGTTCCTAGTAATTTCTGAGTATGAAGTCGTTTTGATATGATTGAATTCCCTGTTATTAGTTTCACCTCTACATGTGTTACTTGGAAATTATTTGCCCTTTTGGTTTAATTCTTGTTGCCTAATTGGCTCTTGCTTGGTTTAACTGAAGATCCCTACCCTTCTATAGTCGCGTCATCTTTCGTAATGGCTTGTCTCTATTTGGAAATCATTAGTATCTCTCATATATTAATTGGTCTTGACTAAGGTTACATTTATCTTTCCTCTGCTCATCCTTAACTGAAATCATTGTATATTCTTCGTAACTTGCCCAACTGTAAAAGAAGTTAGATATCCTATGTTTAGTTGATAATTCCTTAATTGAAATTATTCATTCATATTAACTTCCTTGTTGTTGAACTACGTATTAAGGAATCGTTGTTTCATATTATTCTCCCTTGTTGAGTTATTCTTATTACGCTTAGTATTCTCTGTTATGGTTATTCCTTGTGAGCTAGTTGTACCGTCACCTGGTGAACGGAGGCACCTGAGTTGATTTCTTTGCGTTGTCCTTGTAAACATTGTCATTTGTTGTGTTGTACTTGTTGATATTGTGATGCACGAAGTTTCTGCCGTGCGATTGTTGATATTGTGATGCACGAGATTTCTGTCGTGCGATTGTTGATATTGTGATGCACGAGGTTTCTGCCGTGCGTTTGTTGATATTGTGATGCACGAGGTTTCTGCCGTGCGATTGTTGATATTGTGATGCACGAGGTTTCTGCCGTGCGGTTATTGATATTGTGAGGCACGAGGTTTCTGCTGTGCGATTGTTGATATTGTGATGCACAAGGTATTTGCCGTGCTATTGTTGCTATCGATGTATTGCACATGCGGCGTAATAAGGCGGGATATATTTATATGCTTATATGTGGGTTGCGCATGTGGCGGAATAAGGTGGGGACATTATGATGCACATGTGGCGGAATAAGGCGGCACTTATTATACTATTATTTGCACACGTGGCGTAATAAGGTGGGCTATGTCAGGGGTTAGTTGTAAAGAATTGTGACAGCCTGTGGAGGCATTTCTATGTTGTTTAATATTGTGATTGTGGGTTACTTACCTGTATGAGCCTCATCGCTTGGGAGTTGTGAGGAAACATCGTACGTGCAGTTCATTCTCCTTTTTATGTTACTAGTTGGTAGAATTCTTGTTAAAACATTTGCACAAGTATACACGTAGTTGAACACTCCTATTAGAGTTGAATTCCTCCTGATTTGCTAAGGGTGGAGGTACGCCCTCGTTTATCCATCATATATGTGAGATTGGCCCTAGTTAGCCAGTTAGTTGTCAGTATGACTGAGAGACTGATGGGGCACAGGATGCCAAGTGTTAGATTTCAGATGCTGGGGTTTCAGGAGTTGTGGTTTGTCCGAGATTTGGTAAGATTGTGGAAAGAGTTGAATAAGACCTTATGTGAACATCCTCGTAGGTTATGAGTTATTGACCTGTTTTCCCCTTACTATGTTGTGACCTTGGGATTTGGATTGTGATTTTGCCGTTATTACGTATCATCATTTATCATTTTCTCATTGTTGCTTGTTGTTCCTTCTCCCTTATGGTGAATTATAACATTAATGTTCTCTTCGTGCAACCTTTACATATTTATATGTCATTTATGTTGTACCTATGATTATACTGTTTGACCAGTAGGTGTCTCGACTGTCCCTTGTCACTACTCCACCGAGGTTAGTATTGATACTTACTGGGCACCGCCGTGGTGTGTTCATGCTACTCTTCTTCATATTTTGGTTGTGCAGATACAGGTACTCCCATTCAGTTCTGTCAGCCTCGGAAGAAGGCGTTTCTATAGAGACTTTGAGGTATATCTGCTACGTCCGCAGACCGAAGAGTCACTTTCTATCTTCTGTAATAAGTATAGCCTTTCAATATTTTTCCTTTGTTTAGACATTCTTGAGTTAGAACCTCTTATGTATACCTTAGCTTGTGATTTGTGAGATTCCGGGTTTTGGGAATTGTGTTAGCTTCGAGAGCTGTTATTGTATGTGCCGCGCGGCACCTTAAACGCTGTTTATTTTACTAGTTTTGTTTTAATTACTTTCTTCCGCAATTATGGTTTATCTTCCGCATTGTTAGGCTTACCTAGTTGTAGGGACTAGGTGCCGTCACGACATGTTCACGGAGGGCGAACTGGGGTCGTAACACTATCCAACTTTCCCTCCCCTTCCCCGTTTCTTTTTCCCTTTCTCTTCCCCATTTACTAAATGGCTCCTTCACAAGGATGGCAAGCACAAATCTAAAAATAGTCCAAATTGTTATGCGTTGATTTACTGGAAAAAAAAATGGAAGATCGGATTTCTCGGGAGAGACTATCCCTGTCCCATTTCCTTTTGTGAATCTCGTCGTCGGTTAAACATCAGAGAGAACTCAAATTGGAGGAGGGCGTTGTCACTGTCGCCGACGACCTTGTCCAGCCGTACTCTGAAGCTGTCATCCATTGCTACCTTGTGAATAGTGTGTATATAACACATGCTGTCAAAGCAGAAAAGATCAGTAGGCTATATTGTTGTTTGGACGAAGCTTTCAATAGGAGGAAGAAGATGATGGTGGTTGAGAATGGCTGAGGTTTGGAGTTGTTGGTGGACTATTGGCTGTGTATGGTGGAGAAATAAGAGAAAGAAAAGGAAATTTAAAATTTTAAAGTTTAACTTTTTTTAATAATATAGGACCCACAAATCCACATGTCATATAATAAAGATCGAACATGTGACATGACATTCATGTCAGCGCGATTGGCGAACACGTTCAACAAAATATATTTATTAGTATTCATTTCGTCAAGTTGAAGTGTCCAAATGAGAAAAATATAAGTTCATGTATCGACTTTATAAATCGATACAAGTTTAAGTGGCCAGGAAGCCATTTCGCCTAAAAAAAAAAAACATATGTTCTTCAGTAACAAATTGATAATATGAGACAGTTACTATTGCGCGACTCTTTTTAATCAGCAGATGACTTAGTGATAATCTCCTGGTCTTCACACCTTTTCTTTTATAATTTAAATGTTTTTCTAATCAAGGATAAGTTGCCTTATGTACAATGGTCTTTCTGGTGTACTTATATAAAATATAATGTTAAAGGAGAAAAGGACATTAAATATTATCTGATTTTTAAGTTGATAACAACTAGAAAGATTCTGTATTTCGTTTTGTCTTACAACTTTCACTGTTTTATACTTATCTTGATTATTTAGAACTTAACAAGTCTTGCTTTGTTGCCCTAGGACTTTGGCCTAGTGGTAAGAACGCTGCGTAGGACATGTAGGTTAGGCACAAGCCATGGGTTAGAATCTATCGCTGAGTGGAGAAGGGTATAGAGACGGGGCAACTGTACACCATGCGCCATTGGCCCTAGGGTTTTCGCTTTACTCGTGCTATGTGGAATTTTAGTCGAGTTCTTGTATTTGTTGCACTTATGTCTGGTCTGATATGTCTTTGTTGACAAAGCATAATATGAGATCTACAAAAGAAGGGTCAAGTCCTAGACAGCTAAACACAGATTGCAAACTCTTCTAAAGAATAAGTTTAAATTTTTCCGATGTTGAGTCATAAAATGAAGAAAGTAGTTTAGATATTGTTTACCCTTAAAATCGGATAATAATTAAATTGATAAGTGGTTTTAAGGATATGTGATTTCACTTACCACAAACTGAGAAATTTGAAAATTGATATTAAAAATTGACGGTAAAATAAAGATAAAGCAAACCAATGTGATGTGTATCTTTGGCCCTCGAGCAAGGTCGCCCTCGAACCAAGTGCTTATGCTATAGAAAAATATGAACTGAGTAACAGAATATGAAAGCATTAAGAGAGAAAACGTAGTGTATTGTTTTGAATAGTATTAATATGGTGATTACGAAATGATTAGAACCCCTTTATATAGTAGAAGAGTTCTACTTATGGTACAATTCTAAATACAGTAAGAAATCTCATGATTGGCTAATTATCTGGCCTCGACTTGATACATGCCGAGATTCCCGCCGTGATGCTCGCTCGATCTCGGATATTTCGGCTTATCGTTACTCGGCCAGGTAAACCCTCTTCGATCATACTCGACCTCGGTTCCACTCAGTCTTGATCTTGGTTGAACGTCGTCATGGACCGTCCTCGAGTTAAGGGTTCAACAACACAACTCCACATTGAGGCTCGACACAATACGAGGCCGAACCGTGGCCTATCATGATCCAATCCTGATTAGTCACAAAAAAGGCACTGCCCATTCTGACTGTATACAGATATATATTTTAACTTAAATGGTTTGGGGTAAATCCCGTTGCTTCTCATCCTGAACAATGCTAAGCTTGTGTTACTTAATAGAGAAGCTTTATTCAGTATTCCGTTCAAGTTTGTTTTGCCTGAATTCGGCCGGAGGACGTCTTTTGAGGTGTCTATTCTCTAAATGTTTAATTAACATTCTATTAACTGCTGTAGGCAATGATGATAAATATGCCTTTTGATTTGTATTTGTTAGTTCTGCTGCAGATGGAATCCCGCCCCCTTCTTTAATTTCTATTCTTGTACATATTCTGAAACGTTTAGTATTACATGTTGATAGGAAATTATCAATGCCGATTTTGAGTCCGAAGTAGAAGATGATATACTGCCAATATTTCGAAAAGGAGAGGTTCAAACATATCCACTTACTTGAATCTCGTTAGAATTTTTGTACTTGTTATCTTAGAGTTGTTAATTCCTTTTGTCCATCCAACTTATTTATGTTCTTATATACTAAATTAATGTGGGATAGGCTAATCTCGAGACTTCTTCTAGAATAGGGTAATTGTTGATCCCCAACAGTGAGGCTTACACTTATTCTCATTACTTGTTCAATCTTTAATGTTATTTGGTGGTTTCCAGATTCTGCGAGAGATAGTCTTTCTGAACTATTAATAGTTTTATCAATAATAATAAGATGGAATTATTTGATTTCTAATCTTGAATCACTTGTGAGGGGAGAATGTAATATACTTTCATATATAACGTATATCAAACTGATATATATAACTTTGTTCTCATAAGTAATAATTTAGCTACTAAGTGAAAACACTCAATAAATTATTTTCCTAAACCTGCCGTGATATAAACCAACTTATCAAGATGAACTGTTTTGAATAGAAAATCTGAAAATTATGCTTGTTTACACGTAAAACGGTACAATTGAATTTGTACGTGGTTTCTAGACAAGTGAACTAATTTGATCCTGAAATAATGCAAAGAAATGTACAATACTTAGCCTTGAAATTTAAATGAAACAACAGAGGTGACGGTTCCGGGAACAAGGTTTTCGGGCACAACAATGATGAGATCAAAAGTAAGAAAATAAGATTTATTAAGCTTTGTATAGAATACAGTGTAAGTTTTGCTAGAAAAATCGTTTCCTTTGCAATGGTCACTGAGCTCATTATTTATGGCTATGAAAAATGTATTAGGGTCGTGCCTTTCTTTAATGTCAATTATGAGGAGCATTGATGAAGGTGTGACGGTGACCATAGATGCCAAATTCTTTGTAACATGTAACTTCTCTTAATGCCAAGAATATTCCTTATTAAATGCTACAGGGCGCAGAACATTTAATACCTTTATCAACATTATCCCTTCCGGTGACAAGCAGAATGGCTGCGTTCGGTCTTCGGTCATCCCCGTCTTCGGCTCCACGTGACCCTAGATGGCCACGTGTCGTAACATATTTAACCCAATACAGATAGTCCTCCTTCTTTCTGGTGACATAACTTTGTGTTACTGGAAAGTTGGTAGAAACACTCTTTTGGCGGGAATTACTATAATTCTCTCTGAAAGCTACTGACGGTTGATTAGACGCTTGTCTCTCCGCATTCAATACCACGAACACGCGTCTTCCCATGATTTAGCACGTCTTTTCCAATTATCGAGGTAATCCTGGCCAATAATTTAGCCGCCAAAACTTTACTTATACGCATATTTCTTTTTTCTTTGCATTTCATAATTTCTCGAGCTTCTGATTTGCATATTTGTTCTGCATCTAATTCTCTCCAAGAAAAAACCTTTTCCTTCTTCTTATTCAATGGCTTCTTCCTCCAAGCGTGCTGGTTCTTCAAAGAACAAGAACAAAGCCGAAGACTCTGCTTCTCCAACGGTGGGTTCCGTCATCCCAAGAAGACTCAGTACCACAAAGGATTTTGAAGAGAAATCCCCTTCTTCTAACCCTCGTACATGGGTTGTTGGTAGGTACCTTTCTTCCATTCGTCCTTTCAATATTCCTACTATGAAGGAAGACTGCCACTTCCATAAGTTGGATATCATTTCTCCTAACCTATCAGAGCGAGTGGCCCTTCCCAAGGAAGGTTTTACATACTTTTACACGTATCCCTTTACTTTGGGTGTGTTTTCTTTCAGTGGAGAGTTCGATCCCGTGATTGCAGAGTTTTGTCTTTGCTACTAGGTGTGTTTGGCACAGGTAAGCCCTTCGGTGTGGAGGACAGTTTCCTGCCTTCGGCGCTTGTACCAGGAGACTGGAGAAGAGCTAACATTAGCTCATATGATGAATCTCTACTCCCCCAAAATGTTTCGTGGGGGTATGATATACATTTGTAAACATGGTCACCATGCTCTGTTGGCTAGCATGGATGATGATAACGACCGCGAGTGGATGAAACGGTTCGCTGTGGTTGCCACCAATAATATTATTCCGACAACGGCTTCATCCTTTCCGGCCGTTTGGAACCGTACTCATAAGATCTTTATTTAATATATCTTCTTTCACTAAATATTCTTCTATGGACTTATCGACTCTTCACCTTTCGCACGTTTCAGCAACTCGATGGGTCCCACCGGCGGTGGAAGGCTCGGACCGATGGATTCAGAAGATTTTAGATGTCATGATGCTCGAAAATTGTTTGTAGAAAGAACTGGCCAATAAATACGGGTGGAAGGCAAAAAATTATGGTAATGTGAACTTACCTTGCTTCCATTTTTCTTTGTTTTGTGTATGCATGACTTGATTGAACCATTCTGACTTGTTCATGAAATTAAGTCTACCTGCGAGCTCTGTTGTTGTCCCCGAGGAGGATGTCTTGGCTAATCCTGCTGATGTAGCGAGGCTGCTTTAGAAGGCACTTACTCGAATAGGTGGCTCCAGGCCTGCTTCGAGAACAAATGTTTCTTCACGGAGTCCCCGGCCGGAGGATAAACAACCGAAGAGAAGACGCTCTTCTGCAGCCGAGGAAAATAACAAGAGGGCAAAAACTGATGCCCCTGAATCGTCTCCGCTGGTGATGATGACTTGTCCTTCTTCCGGGCCGGTCATAGACACCGTGATGATTAATGATGATGAAAAAGCTAGTGATGAGGGAGCTTCTCTACATAGAAGGCGAAGATCCTTATCGTCTCAATAGGATTCTCGACCTGTTGAGATAGTTACACCAACTGAAGATGATGTTTTGGAACTTGGGAAGAATCTGATTTGGTAGAAAATGCCAACTCCCATTTTCGGGCCCAATTATTGTAACCGATGTTTCGGGGCTGGGTACCGGGTCCTTGCTGTCTTTGGTTGGCGAGCATCCAATAGACAACACTACATTTGATGTAGTTGCTTCTCACTCTTCAACTCCATCATCTTCATATTCATCTCCACCTTCACCAATACCAACACCATCAACTGCAACAACACTTCTATCTTCATCCACTCTTCCACCAATAGTTGCTACATCACCTCCATCTGTCGCAGCTGACCATGAAGAAGGTGTTCCTCTTCCACAGTTCCCGGTTCATGGGAATCTGGGGCAAAATTATGTTGCCCCTTCTAAAGATCCACAAAGGAGGATGAATGTTACTCTTTCGGTCTCTACCGGGTGCAACCTGCTTTCCTGGCTGGTGGAGCTTGCTAACTATCTGAAGCCTTTGGCTTCAGAGAAAGATTGGGAAAAGATTCAAGCACTCTCGGGGGAGTGTTTGTTGAACAATGCCATGCACAATGCTGCAGCGGTACGTCCCTTTCTTCCTTTGTTATTTCTTCTACTTTTGTATGAACGTATTCTAAGTTTTACTTCTTCTTGTTTTGTAGGTTAACTTTCTTGATTTTGAAGGCCTTCAGAGGTTGATTCGTGAGACGGAGGAACTTACTTTTGAATGGAATCAACTTTTGGTGGAACGGGGCTAAGCTGTTCTTCACCTCTTGGAATTGGAAACTGAAGCTACTGAGGCCGTTGTTTTGTAACGACCCGATCATTTGTTTTGAGCTCTAGCGCATCGTTCAGTGGTTTGAGGCCTTGAGTAGCTTCACTTCATGTATCATGACTCGTACGTGTGGTCGGAATCGAATTTCGGGAAGTTCGGAGTTGTTTCGGAAGGAAAATTCTCCATACGGAAGCTTCGACATCTGAATCAGGATTTGAAGGTTCCAATAGGTTCGTATGATGATTTTGTACGTGGGCATGTGTTTGGGTTGAGCATCTCGTCGCTTATTGTGGAAAGTTAACATTTTGAAGGTTTTAGAATTCTAAGTTTGATTTGAAGTGGACTTTGGTTTTATCGATGTTCTTTTAGGATTGCGAGCCTTGGAATAGGTTGGTATTGTAATTTATGACATGTGTGTAATGTTTGGCGTCATTCCCGAATGTTTAAGTGTGATTCGGACGTATTCGTCGAAGTATGAATGTTTGAAAGTTAAAAGGAGGATTTGATCGTTGATTCATGGTTTGATGTTGTTTGGTGTGATTTGAGGCCTCGAGTAGGTTCGTGTTATATTTTAGGACTAGTTTGTGTAATTGGACGGATTCCCGAGGGCCTCGGGTGTGTTTCGAATGTGTTTGGTTTGTATCGCGCTCTTATTTGATGTTTCAACATCGTTTCTTTGGACATAAAGAGTACCATATTGTGAAAACGACCTTTGATTTGTGATTAGATTTAACCATTAGATCCGTATCGTAATTATGCAACCATAGCAACAAGAATTGTCGAATTCCGAGGTCGTATTAGAGAGTTATGGTCATTTTTGTACCGGGAAAGATTGCTGGTTTCTGGTGCAGACTTTGTTCTATGCGAACGCGAAGGAGGACCAAAAACGCGATGGATTGACTGATCAATGCAAAAAATTTCTCTTCGCTGACGCGAAAGTTTCCCGCGAACGCAAAGAACAAAAATCGCTTGGACAATGTTTTAAATGGACAGACCGAGCATTTTAGTATTTCGAGCATATCTTGAGTTCTAGAGCTCCATTTTAGGTGATTTTTGCGGCGTAGTTCTCGTATCAACAAGGGAATAAATATATGACCTTCATTTTGATGTTTTTCCATGATTATTTTCGTTGGTTAATGTTTTTATCCGTGTTTGAATTGTAAAAAAATGGGGGCTTGAGCCCTAAAGTTATGAGATGGTAAATCTTTGATTTGAGGGTTAATTCATGGACAAAATTTGATAATTTTTGAAATATATAGTATATAAGTTACGGTAATAATTATTTTGATAAGTTTCCGAATTTGGGCACGTGGGCCCGAGGGTCGACTTTGTTGACTTTTCAAGCGGAGTTGGGAATTGTTATAAATTAATTAATTATGATGTTGGAATATATTTTTATTGGTTTTCATGATTGTTTTACTAGTTCGGATCGATGGGCATTTGGTTTGAGGTGTTAGAGAGGTGTTGGAGCCGGTTATGAAACTTCGAAGCGAGGTAAGTCTCATGTCTAACCATGTGAGGGGGAATTTACCCCAAAGGTGTTATATTCTTATTTGCTACATGTTGCGGGAGCTATGCACATATGAGGTGACATGTGTCCGTGTGTATGCTAGAATTCCTGATTATGTCTGGGTAGACATAGGTTCACACCAAGTTTATAATTTTAATATTTGAGTTATCCTTGCCCGCCTAGTTTCTTTATTTCACATTAGCAATTGAGACTAGACTTGCATAGGGTGATAGACTCGCTATTAGAGATGTGACGAGTTACTTGATAATCCGTGGAATAATTTGTGCTTCCCTTATGAATTTCTCCCGCATTATGTGTATTCATTGCAAAATTTTCATTAAATTTCATAACTCATACTTATGTTCGTAAGTGGGGTCAAGGACCCGTTAAAGCTTCTTATTCGAATGGGATCAGGCCGTTCGCCTTAACAGGATTATGTACCACACTCTTATGGGAGCGAGTTGTATGCCTCGGTAGTATAATAGATGCATCTATGGTTCGTGCCGTTCGACCCTCGGCAATGTACACATTATTGTGGGATCGGGCCGTTCGCCTCGATAATATCATAATCCTTTTGGGATCGGGCCGTACGACCTCAGCATAATCGTGCGTTATACCGCTAGCAGTCCGAATATTCACGAGATTTTCCTTCCACTGATGCCTTTGCATTTTATATGGTATTTCTTATTCATTTGATATTGACACTTGATATTTTACGAGCTGTTGAGATAGAATACAAGATTGAGAAGTTTATACCGTTAAAGAAATTTTGAAAGATTATAATGGTTACCGTTTCATCCTACTATTACTGTTGTGCTTCATAGCTGTTTAGGATTTAGGGTACTGCTTTGACCTCTAGTAAGTGTCGGTGTCGACCCCTCATTACTACTTCTACGAGGTTAAGCTAGATACATACTGGGTACGACGTTGATTTACGTACTCATGCTACACTTCCTGCACTTGTTGAACAGGTATATATATGTCTAGTGGTATTTTGGGCGAAATGGTACGACTATTGATGGGACTTCACGGTGAGCTGCATTCTATGTTATGATCCGCAACATATAGAGTCTCCATCAGAGTTATTTATATTGTCCTGTCTAACTTGTATTCCAGACAGATGCTGTATTTGTACTCCTTAGTAGATGCTCATGCACTTATGACACTGAGTTTTGGGGGTTCCTACTGGATTCAATATTGTAGTTCACGTAATTATTATCATTTCACCTTGTAATTTATATTTTATATGGAAGTTGGAATAAAAAGCCACATATTTTCTACGATTACCAGACCTTACCCTACTTATTTAATGGGATTCATGATTTCAAAAATAATAAAATGAGTAACTAAGTTGATTAAGCACCGTTGGCTAGCCTGACGACAGCGTTAGGCGCCAACACGACCTATAGTAGATTTTTGTTCGTGATAACTTGGTATCAGAGATCTAGGTTAACTTGGGTCTCATGAGTCATGAGTAACTCTAGTAGAGTCTGGCGGATCGGTATAAAGACGTTTGTACTTATCTTCGAGAGGCTACATGGTTGTTAGGATCACTTCCCTTCTTAATTACTCTTCGTGCGATTTGATTCCATGGAGCTTATGCATGATTCCCTTCCTACTCAATCATATGCGACGTGGAGCGTTTGTTATCAATTGAGCATCGAGGAGTTGTAGTGGTACTGCAGACGTGGTACATGATGTTTCTCCCTACGTATTCGAGCAAGATATTATCTTCGCCTTGTGGAATGGTGTTCTGTCGTTTCAGCCCAATATCTTTTTTTCCTATGGGTTTGAGGCTATGCACAGATTATTATGATGTTCATCCGTTGTTGTCACACAGTGTTGGTGTGATGGTAGGGTTCTTTGTTTATATGTCGAGGCAGTGAATGACTTGAAAGGACGATTTCTCAGTGCATGGTTTAGAGGTTCGGCATTTAATTCAAGCGGAGAAAAGGCAATTGGACTATGGATGTTCAGGTTTTGGCTGGTGGAGTAACGAGACTTGATATTTTCAAGCATGTTGGAGTTCTTATTTATGATATGGTGTCGTCGTCCTTATTTGAACGCATTAAGGTTCGCCACTATTATGGTTTTCTTTGATTTTCCCTCGGGGCAGGATGTTGTGAAATGGTGCCTGAGAAGCGGTTGTCAAAGATGGCAGTGTGTAGCGGTTTCAGAATTGAATCAGTGTTTCTAATGCCGATGGCTCGAGAAAGATGATCTTCAAGGAGGCTTAGAGTTGATAGCAATTTATTTGTTCAGGTGCTACAAAGATGGGTTTTAATTTAAGGCAGCATTTAGGCATCGAAGGATGAGGAAGGACATGTGGGAAGGTGTCTCGCGGCGATTGAATTGCTAGCAAGTCAAGTATGAACAATAGAGGTCGAGAAGTTTCTTAAGGAGATGCGTTAACCAAAGCAGGAGTGGCATAGTAGCGTGTAGATTCTGTGGTAGGATAGCCACATGCCTTGAGAGAGTTTAGTGCGATTTGGGAATCTTGGTGGAAAGTGATTTGTTTACGGATTTTATTTGGGATGGTGGCTACTGTACTGAGTAATATTGAATATGGCAGAGAGGAGTTCGCTTGAAATGAAGAGGGGTGTGAAGGATTGATTATCATTTTTTGATGTAATGTGACTTCGAGTTGGAATGCATTGTCAGACTTTCAGTTGATGTCAGTGGGAAATGAACAGACTTGTACAGCTGGTGGACGAGCATAGGCTCAAGAGGGTTTACTGATTTCGTAGTAAAGGTACCTAGTGCAGCGTTGTTGGAAGATGTCCTTATGGAATTCCATGGGTGGATTATCTCCTGTGAGTAGGTTAGCGGTTGCATAATTTTGATGAAGTTTCTACAAAGAGTTCTACTTTCTGCCCAACCTGGGATGAATGTACTGGGAGGTGAGGTTATATCTCTTGAAGAATATGGTACAACAGCTAGGAGGTTGAGTGTACGATTGTGGCGGATAATTCGGTATGTGTTATGATTATCCCAGTAAGAACTTATGAGAAATTTGGCTGAGCAACACGCAGGATCATGGTAACTGGGAAGAAGTGGTCATTGTGAGGTTTGGATCTATGTGATTGTAGTGTAAAGCTAAGTGGGGGAGCCCACCGTCTATAAGTGAGTCACGTGGCCATGTGCATGTATGGTTTCGGGTTATCGGTGCATTAGTTAAGACCAAGAAGACCAGAAATTTTGGATAAGGAAGTTTAATGTATATGTGTTATATTTCGCCTTATCAATTTGTGTACAAGTTTTGGGAAGACTTAGAGTTTATGCTTCTTGTGGATGTGATATACAAGGAAAATAATTCATCCGATTACTTCTTTGGTTAGTGTCTAGGTGCTAATATAGCGATGGAGATTATATTTGGGACCAGGTCAGAGTGGATGACTCTCAACAAAGGTTCTAGTGGGTTCAAGAATTTAAGTGCACTGCCTAAGAATTTCGGGTTTGTTGTATGGTTAATGATCGAGTTTTTTTAGTGGTTTATGAAAGGTACATGGAGTGTTCTATGTTATTATCGGGTCTGCGGTGCAGTGCTGGAGAAATGGCAGGAAACAACTTCAGATTCCAAAGGATCTTTCAGAAAGGGTGTACTAGTTGGAGATGCTATTGTGTGCATAAAGAGGGTATGCGATGGTTCATGGGTATTGAGACGACGTGGTCTCACGATTTTTGCCGCTCGGGATGAGTGTTGATTGGGATCCGTTATAAGATTTAAGAGAGGTATTGATTCTGAAGGAAAGTCAAGAAGAAATCGGAAGAAGGTGAGTCAGCCTAGTAGTGGTTTGGATCGGCATGGTTAGGGAAATGATCGGTTCATTTGGTATGGTAAGACTATACTGTAGATTTGTGGTTGTGCGTGCGAGATGGGCAGCCTCCGTGATTTGATTAATTTGGAGGTATTTGATTATGATGGTTCTGTTATGTGTAAATGGATTCCGGAAGAGTTATGGCAGTTTGGACTGCAAATGGAGGTTTGATTTCTTGCGATTATGGGAATTTGGTTATGTGTTGCAGTTGTTCTTCTGAAATAAGTGGAGTGAAAGGGGGTTCTAGCCGATGAAGTGTTTATTCTACTTGTGGTTAAGGGGATTTTGATGAAATTCTTGGACTTTTGTGTAGCGACATGATGGGTGCAGTGAGCGGTATGGAGATTGGAAGTTAAGGATCAAGGTTGCGATTCGTTTTGATAAGAGTGTCACGAGCTCGGAGGAGTGGTGGAAGGTTTAAGGTGTTTAGAGTATGCTGACATTATTTTCGTGCAGTATGGGGATGGTTTGTTTTGTGGAAGAAGTATTGGGTATTGAAATGTGGATGCTTGTCTAGCACTATGGAAATGGCATGGTCGATGGCCATTAATGTGCAGATTTTACTACCTGGTGTTGAAGGTCGTGGGAGTATATCCCACGGGAAGATCGTATACGTGTGATGTGTTAGTCATTTGATTGTTAGAGATTGAAATCAGGTATGGATATTTTTGTGTTATTGCCAATGGTAGAGATTATAACTGAGAGGTCCTCTATTTCTTTGGTTGTGGTCCTGTGCAGCTTGTCGTTATTGAACCTTAGCCGTGCTTGAGTTTTGTAGCGTGTGGCGCTATCCGTCTCCTCAGGGTTGTATTTATGCACTTGGCGTGCTTGTAGTTGATATTCGAGCATTTCGTTGGTATAAGCACTTTGGCTGGATGGGTATTTCCTTAGTTATTATTATGTGCGGACCGGGTGGCACGCCACCACGGGTATGTCGTTTGGATGGGGTGCACGCTGCAACGGTGTGATGTTTGGATAGGTTTGCACTTGCAACAATGAGATGTTGAGGATAGTTCCCTATACTTATTTTTGTGTATTTTGTTCTCATTCTCTGAGAAAGGTTTATAGCATCTGTTCGGGCATTTTATTCATTAAACGAGCTGGGTTATTCTTTTCCAGATTTCGTTCTTCCTTATGTGTCACATTCGAGTTGTATCTTATTGGCACATTGATGGTGCCATATGAGATTCTGGTCAGTGTTTGGGGTGGCTTATTTCCTGAGCAGTTGGTATTGGGTGAGACGAGTTTATTAGACTTGAAATAGGTGCGATCGGATTTATGTAGGTATATTAAATAGAGAATGTCATTATTCAGTTTAGAATGAGGTAATGATTCTTTTCAAGCAGAGAGACTACGAGAGTTATTAATTTGACGGGTGGTTACAAGTTCCTGCACATCTTTTTCATCGTGGAAGTATTGTGAGGATTGAGACCGGGCTTATATGTGTTATGAGGTATACTACGAGCATCGAGTCAGTGAATTTGCAGTTGTTGTGCCTGGAGGAGGTTACCATAGGCAAATGAGTTATGCGGTGCATTGTGTGATGCCAGCATGGGTGCATGATCATGTGCTGGTTCAGCGTGTGGAGATTGATACAATATTCGTATGTTGGAATCACACCTAGTAGAGAATTCCGGATGTTGGAATTTGGTTCTAAGGCTTGTTGGCTAAGTAAAAAGGGAGGATCTTCAGGTATGGCTCGAGAAAATGTGCTCACATGGGTTATGGTGGCACATATAGGTGCACGGGGTGTTAAACAATGATTTTGGGCAACTCCGTAGCAGCTTTTGGCACGTTCGAGGACGGACGTATGTTTAAGTAGGGGAGAATGTAACGACTCGACCAGCCGTTTTGAGCTCTAGCGCGTCATTCGGTGGTTTGAGGTCTTGAGTAGATTTACTTCATGTATCATGACTTGTACGTGAGGTGGGAATCGAGTTTCGGGAGTTCGAAGTTGTTTCAAAAGGAAAATTCTCAATTAGGAAGCTTTGAGTTGGAAGAGTTAACCAAGGGTTGGCTTTTGAGTAAACGACCTCAGAATTAGGATTTGAAGGTTCCAATAGGTTCGTATGATGATTTCGTACTTGGGCATGTGTTCGAGTTCAGCATCGGGTGGCCCAGGAGCATCTCAGTGCTTATTGTGGAAAGTTAACATTTTGAAAGTTTTAGAAATTCCTAAGTTTGATTTGAAGTGGAATTTTGTTTTATCGATGCCCGTCTGGGATTTCCAGCCTTGGAATAGGTTCGTATTGTGATTTATGACTTGTGCGTAAAGTTTGGCGTCATTCTGGAATTTTAAGAGTGATTTGGACACGTTCGTCGAAGTTTGAACGTTTGAAAGTTAAAAGGAGGATTTGATCATCAATTCATGGTTTTGGTGTTGTTTGGTGTTATTTTAGGCCTCGCTTAGGTTTGTGTTATGTTTTGGGACTGGTTTGTGTAATTGAACCCGGTCCCGAGGGCCTCGGGTGTGTTTCGGATGTATTTGGATTGTATGTCGCTGTTATTTGATGTTTATACATCATTTCTTTGGAAATAAAGGGTACCATATTGTGAAAACGACATTTATTTGTGATTGGACTAACCATTTGATCCGTATTGTATTTACGGAACCATAGCAACAAGAATCGTCGAATTCCAAGGTCGTATTATAGAGTTATACCCATTTCCGTGTCGGGAAAGATTGTTGGTTTCTGGTGCGGACTTTGTTCTACGCGAACGCAAGGGAGGACTCGCGAACACGAAGAAGGAAATTTGGGTTGAACGGTCAACACGAAAAATTTCTCCCCGCGGACGATAAAGGTTTCCCGCCTACGCAAAGAACAAAAATCGCTTGGACAGTGTTTTAAATGGACAGATCGAGCATTTTAGTATTTTTAGCATATCTTGAGTTCTAAAGCTCCGTTTGAGGTATTTTTGCGGCGTTGTTCTCATCTCAACAAGGATATTATTTTTATGTTTTCCCATGATTATTTTTGTTGGTTATTATTTTTATCCGTGTTTCGATTGTAAAAAAATTAGGGTTTTGAGCCCCAAAGTTATGAGATGGTAAATTCTTGATTTGAGGGTCAAATCATGGACGAATTTGGATGATTTTTTAAATACATGCTATATATGTTACGAGTAATAAGTATTTCGATGATTTTAAATCAAGGCACGTGGGACCGAGGGTCGACTTTGTTGAATTTTCGGGCGGAGTTGGGAATTGTTATAAATTAATTAATTATGATGTTGGAGTATATTTTTATTGGTTTTCATGATTGTTTGAATAGTGCGGATCGATGGCCATTTAGTTTGAGTTCTAGAGTGGCGTTGGAGCCGGTTATGGAACTTCGGAGTACGGTAAGTCTCATGCCTAACCCTGTGGGGGGGAATTTATCCGTAGGTGTAATATTCTTATATGTTACATGTTGTGGGAGCTACGCACGTATGAGGTGATGGGTGTCTGTGCATATGCTAGAATTACTGATTATGTCTGGGTAGACTTAGGTTCACGCCTTGCTATAATTGTACTATTTGAGTTATCCTTGCCCGCCTAATTCCTTTATTTCGAATTACGACTTGAGACTAGACTTGCATAGGGTGATAAACTCGCTATTGTAGATATGTAACGAGCTACTTGATAATCCGCAGAATAATTTGTGCTTCCCTTAGGAATTTCTCCCGCGTTATGCGTATTCATCGCAAAGTTTTCCTTAAATTTCATAACTCACACGTATGTTCGTGAATGGGGTCATGGACCCGTTAAAGCTTCTTATTATAATGGGATTGGGCAGTTTGCCTCGGCAGGATTATGTACCACACTCTTATGGGAGCGGGTCATTCGCCTAGGTAATATAATAGATGCATCTATGGTCGTGCCGCTCGACCCTCAACAATGTACACGCTATTATGGGATCGGGCCGTTCGCTTCGGCAATATCATATTCCTTTTTGGATTGGGTCGTATGATCTCAGCATAATCGTGCGTTACATCACTAGCAGTGCAGATATTCACGAGATTTTCCTTCCACTGATGCCTTGCATTTTATATGGTATTTCTTATTCATTTGCTATTGGCACTTGATATTTTCCGAGTTGTTGAGATAGGATACGAGATTGGGAAGTTTATACCGTTAAAAGAAATTTTGAAAGATTGTGATGGTTACTGTTTCATCCTACTATTACTGTTGTGTTTCATATCTATTTAGGATTTAGCGTACTGCTTTATTGGAACTCTAGTAAGTTTCGGATTCGATCAGTCATTACTACTTCTCCGGGGTTAGGCTAGATACTTACCGGGTACTCGTTGATTTACGTACTCATGCTACACTTACTGCACTTATTGTGAAGGTATATATATGTCTGGTGGTCTTTAGGCGCAAGGGCATGACTTTTGCAGGGACTTTACGGTGAGCTGCATTCCATGTTACGATCCGCAGCATACAGAGTCTCCATCAGAGTTATTTATATTCTTCTATCTAACTTTTATTCCAGACAGATGTTGTATTATTATTGTACTCCTTAGTAGATGCTCATGCACTTGTGACATCGACTTTTTGGGGTTCTTATTGGATGTTCATTATTGCAGTTCATGCAATTATTATCATTTCAACTTGTAATTTATATTTTATACGGAAGTTGGAAATAAAAATCCACAGGTTTTCTATGAGTACCAGACCTTAACCTTCTTATTTAATGGGATTCATGATTTCAAAAATAATTAAATTAGTAACTAAGTTGATTAAGCACCGTTGGCTAGCCTGATGGTGGCGTTAGGTGCAATCATGACCTATAGTGAATTTTGGGTGGTGGCAGTTTTGGAAGCTCGTTTGCAGCAAAGAGAGCACGAAGTGACAATCCTTAGCCATGAAATTGGCCCGCTGAGGTTAGATTTGATGAAGCTAAGGCCAAACGGGCTAAAGTCCAGGACACCATTCTTGCTGCAACCGAGTGCGAGGCTGCTACTACTGAAAAGATAACTAACATGGAAGCAACCTTGAACTCCAAAATCGTAGAGCTTGCTGCTGTGGGGGAGAAACACGCACGGCTAGAAGAGAAGTACAAGAAAACTATCGAGCTTAATAGGCTCTTTTTCTCAACTGTCTGTGACCTTGACGTCAGCCTCAAATATGCTAAGTCATCCAGGGAAAATTTTTATGCCGAGGTAAACCAACTCAAAGAATAACTCAAGCACCGAGAGGCTTCCCTCATTGTTGAAAAAACTTATGCCATGTACAACATGAGGAGAAAAACCTTGGAAGAGGCCAAAGCTGGTGTTATTGATATTGATGCCGAAATTGCCAACGTACGCGAGCTTGAGTTAGTTGCTAAAACTGGAGTCCCATCGAGGTCTAATGTACCTGGACCCTCCGGTTTTGGTTTCGAGTTTTTGGAACTGAAGAAGAATCGGAGGGCAACTATGCTGAAGATCAGACTGGGATATACCTCGAGACATCGGTGGAACCATCTATCTCTCCCGAGGGTGCGGACACTTCTCTTCCTCTTGGTTTCAGAGACGCTGCAGTTTAGCTTTTCTTTTCTTTTCCCATTTTGTACTTTTACCACTTTGGCACGTTCTTGCAAATAAAGACATATTTTTTCTCAAGCATTATTTGAGTCTTACTTTTGTTTGAATATTCGTGCGAGTCTTTAACTCTTGTATTCGCTTAAGGATTCTGCACATGTTTTTCTGTTCACACTTTACTGTGTGTAATCTCGGATGCATTTTTCTTTGATGCAATTTGGTCCCGAGTGTTATTCCTTTTACATGAGAGTTTTATACGTATTTGCGCAAGTTTGCTTTTTTGCATCCTTTTCATATGCGGCTTTGGGTGTATTTTTCCCCGATGGCATTTTTGATTCCGGGTATAAATTATTCCGGAACCAACCCTTCAACATGAGGGTTTTTATAAGAGAGGCCCCTCTTATGTTTACAGTGCTCTTGAAGAGGATGTCTCATGTTCATTACGGCACTAACATCTGAAGTACTTGTTTAACTTTCAAATGACAAAAGTAATTCATCGTTCAGACAAGAAACAAGATAAAAACAAAAGGATTTCATTTTATTCCTTTTATTTTCAAAATATACATAAGAATTTTCTATGCTTAAAAGAAGTTTCCATTACTTGTGGCTATTCTGTACAACTTGTTTCTACGAGGCTGGTTGCGTAGTCCCCGATCCCGATGATGCATTTTATTTTCGGAATTTCATTCCCCGATTGACGTTGCAGTTATTGTTGTCGTATCCTCATATCATTCCTCCCCCAATTTTCAAATGCGAAGAGTGCGAATTGTAACACTAGAAGTATTTTGTCTTCAAAGATTCCCGCTAATAAGTTGCTAGATAATCCTCAACTTGGTAACACAACTTTACTTACCCTCAGGAATTTATGCTATCGAGCGAAGGGATATCTAGAAATCCTCTAGTGGTTTGTGCTAGTGAATGGTTGTGTAACCTTTGTTGTCGCGCCCCCCTTTTTCCTCTCCTTTCGGATTGGTCAAGGTTTTTGACATTATTGGGACAACTCATTTCCTTTTGGGAAAGGGGGTATAATGAGTTCGAAGAGTCGCCGCCCAACGAATTAAGGCGCGTTAGGGAACCTACTACGGGTCATTCATAACACTAATTTCATAATTAGAGATTAAGTAAGGGCTTGAAATTACATCAAGGAGAAGGTGTTAGGCACCCCTCAAAGTCCACAACTGTGGGTCCCGACCAAACATACTTTGTGAGTTATTCAAGTAGCAAGTATATAGTCTAAGCACACATATGTAAAGAAATAAAGGTCTTAACATATTAGCAGTCCAAGCACACATATGTAAAGGATAATGGAGGTCCTAAGTTTTTTATCCTATAAGATCATATCTGTGCAATGCCCGGTAATCACTCCTCAATGAGGGGCTACACGTTGCATTAGAGCATAGGCCATCATATCTTTTTCGACCCATTATTCCACCCTTAGAGGTTTATTAAGAGAGTTTTGTTTAACGAGATCTAAGAGTGATGTTACCCGTCCCTTCCTTGTAGTCCTGGAGGAGTTTAGGACCTCTAAGTCTGGGCAGTTCTAGACAACCCCTTAAGGTGCTAAAAGGGAAAATTCTAGGCGACATGCAAAAACAAGTAGGACTAGCAGATAATCGACATAAACAGTTAACACCTCCACACATAATCCAAATAAACAGCACGTCTCAAACACAGACAAAGGCAGTTTTATTAGAAAAGGATCCTAAGACAGGATATCAATGCACAAGAATATGCAACAGTGTTTCATACAAACTTTAACGACATGGCCTTAATCAGTTTACCCACTGATTTTAATCATTTTAGCCTTTAGGGAGTAAACATAATAAAAACAGTTTTCCAGTTTTATAAGGATTAATTACCTAAGATTTTCCTAGGTGTGGGACTGCGCATAACAATTACAAGTTGTTTTAGACAATTTGAGAATATTTAACCTTCAACAATGTTGTTCTAGGTGATTCAAATCTGAGAGTGAAAAAATTGATACTAGTTTTATTTGGAAAAACGTGAAAATTATATGTGAGACTGTTTTATACCTTTTCATGGATCAGTATTTAAACTAGGCATATTCAAACAAATGCAAACAGAATCCTAGAGCATGGTATCTAATATGCACGTAAGAATGGCAGAATTATTAAGACATAATTTCTAAATGCACACAAGTTTAACAACATTCTTAAAACATGATTTCTAAATGCACAGAATTCGTAAGGCATGATTTATAACTGCACACAAGAATGACAATTTTATGTCAATGTTATTTATTGTCCTAGAAGCAGGATCTCTAAGTGATAGGCTGATACAATGCAAAACATAGATTAATAACATGTGATATGCTGAAGCAGTAAATATGAAGTCCTAAGAAAAGGATATTTAATGCATGTTTAGCATGATTTGGATGAACAGATTAGTCCTAAAACATGGATTCTAATGCAGATATAAAGAATGTAAATCCTAAGGCATGATCTCTACCCAATAGTGTCAATAGTATCATCGGCTACCCTCCCCATTTCACTAGCCATCCCCAATATCTATTTACAAATTAATTATTACAAACCAATAGCTGAATGAATTAAATAAATAAATAAAAAGACCAGAAGTTAAACTATAGGGAGCCTGAAGCAGGCCCTAATGTATCCTTAGGATATCAAGCCTCTATAACCTCAAATGCCAAGAGTTTCATAGCCAATCTCATGTCCGGGTGTGTTAGGGTTCCCTAAGGACCTCAAGGATCCCGATCTCTGCTCACACTAACTATTTCATAACAAGAACTGAGAAAGTCTAGTATGGAAGGGCCATCCCCAGTGTGCTAGAGTTCAGAGGGATCTCAAAAGGATCCCAAGGCAGTACACACACTGGAGAGGCAGAACCTAGGGGCTTAGGAGTAAAGTGAGAGTTCTTGACATAGTTTTGAAAAGGTTTTGATATGAAAAATTAAGTAAAAAGGTTTTATGAAAAATAGGAGTTGATTAGTAGTAAAATAATTTGAACACGAACAGTGTAAACATTTGAAGAATAAAACAAACAACAGATTAACTTAGAACAAACAGATCAATTAACAACATGACTCACACAGGGGTATTGGGAGTTGGAGACGTATACAACACACACAACGAAACACATAACAACAGAAGCACATAAGCCTTTTTAGGAGTTTATGGGATTAGGGAATAGCTAATAATGCAGACATAGTACAGGTATATGAATTTCAGAATAGAAAAATGAGGTCATAGTTGTACTAACAGAGTTATGCATAGAATCAGCACTACTTGAGGTAACAAATTATTTTTGCAAAATAGATTCGTACCAAAAACTGAGTAAACAAACAAACAAACATTCAAACATACACAAATGGAGTGGAGTCAGGTTGAGACATACTACAAAGGTACTAGGAAGGTTCATAGACATGCTGATCATAAGTTGAATTAGGACAGAACTAATACATGCTAAGTGAAACAGAGATTTAAACATGCTAGCTGCATATTGAATAGCTAGATTGTAAACAAGAACAGAACTAGGAATCAGTGAACTAAAGAAATAACATAATACATAGGGTTTGAAACTTGTATTGAATCAGAGCATACTAGTTAAGGAGAGTAGACACAAAATGTAGAGCGGTGTAATGCAATAACTAGCCTTGGCTTACAACCGGCTAGTTCAATAGAAGTAGCAAGTAACAAGAAAGAGCAGAAATCTTTAAGTGTAAGAGAGAGTTTTTGAACTAGTGTCCGTGTTTTAGAAGTGACAATAGAGAAGAGTATATATAGTAGTTAAGAGCAAAGCAGAATAAGGTGAAAGAAATCAGTACGCAGCAATTAAGGGAATCACCGAATCAATCACATAAGGAGTTGAGAATAGACTCCTTTAATTAAGGAAAATTGACCAAACGGTAATAATAATAGTCTAATTAAGGGATGAAGTTCAAAACAGATCAAATAAAGGAATTCAGAATAAATAAATCAGGGGTCTAATTTAAGGGAATAATCATGTAAAGGAATCAGTAAATTACAGCAATCAAATAAGGCAAGAATGACTAATTAGGGTAGTAATAATAGGAATAGGCAAGACTTAGGCATGCAGATCCTTAACAGAGCAAATCAGTGAATCAGAAATTCAAAATAGTACTGATTTAAGGGAAGAAAATATAGGTTTCCACAAATAAGAAAATAGGCTAAACACAATTTCATAAACACACAGAAATCAGTCGAGAAATTGAATCAGAAACCCTAATAGAGACGCACTAGGGTAAAATCATAAGGCACTCAAATTAAACGAAGGAGAAGTCATATGAATCAAAGTACATAACAGAGTTACGTATCAAATACCATGGATCGACTCAGAATCCAAACATAGTGTCAAAAATTAGGGGTTTTAACATCAACTAGTTATAATCGATTAAAACACATAAGAATAAGAGAATAATCACTTAAAATCAGAAAACGTTTTGAATAAAAGATTTTCAAGGAAACTCTAGTTAGGAAGAAATGAAAATACACTTGAAAATCAGAAGGTTTTTCATAAAAACAAGCGAAAAACAGTTCGATCCATCTCAGATATGTACAAATTTGAGAAGTTCAAGAGATGAAAGTAGGTTTTCGTAAAAATAACACAGAGATGAAGATACCGGCTTAGAAACCCATAGGTTTAGGCAAAAATAGAAAGATCTTACTCAAACTCGTGCCATGGTAGCCTGAAATAGGCAAGAACAGGCAAGGTGTGAGTGGACCGACCCTCGTCCCTTGAGGGCCTTATAGACAAGTAATACCGTCATAAGAGAGCCATGAGAGGCCTGAGGGTGGTGAGGAAACACCATGGTTGACGGCAGGCGAACACGGCGTGGGAGATTAGGGTTAGGGCATAGGGGATTTGAGATAGAAGGAGAGGGGTAACGGCGGAGAGGGTGAGAGGGAATAAGGGGTTTGGTGGTAGGTCATTAGGTTAATTTTAAGGAAAGAATAAACATGGGCCGTTGATAAAAAATGATTAATGGCCAGGATTTGGGCGGATTGGGTCGGGTAGGATTTAAGTTTTGGGCCTGGGGTCTTTGGGCTAGTGTAATTTGGTGATTTGGGCTGATTCAATAGACTATAATTGAAACAAAATGGGGCTATTTATTAAATACCAAGATAATTTAATTAAAATAATTTGATGAAGTAATTACTAATTATAAAAATGAATTTAATGCATAGAAATATTTCAAAAATGATTATTTGGTATTTCAAAATACAAAAGACTAATTTATGGTAAAAATAGTACAAAATTATATGCTTGGGCTATAATTGCAAAGTTATTGCAATTATAGCCAAAAGGTGCCAATTTGGCTATTTATGAAATAATTTTGTCTTAATAGGACCATAAATAATAAATTAAATCAAGAAATGCCTTTGAAATCATTTGTAATGCAATTTATAATTATTTATTGGAAATAAAATACTGGACAAATTAATAAAAATGTAGAAAAATAATGGAAAAATAACAATTGCTACCAATGCATGATTTTGAAGGTATATATACAATTAAAAATATTTTGGGAAAAATTGGGTATCAACAGCTGCCCCTCTTTACCCAGAAAGGATGAAAGAGTTGTCGGAAGATATGATGGCCAATTTTGACCGAGCAAAACGGTTAGAGAGATTTAGGCTGCACCCTGGCTTCTGAGCTGCCTACATATCCCTGGTTTTATAGGAATCAGGTCGTATGTAGTTTCGGATTCATCAGCGAGATATACCGGTGAAGTCATTGCAAGAATGGACGCAATATCTAGGGATGGGTGAATCAATGGTTCATGAGAGAGGTCAGGTTTGATACAGTTGAGGGAACTAGAGGGGGATTGCTCCTGCTAGGATAGCAGTTGCTTGTCGGGTCACCTGCAAATAGAGATAATACGTGCATATATTTGTGCGAAAATTTAAACATGATGCAGATTTCAGTCGGACCATGAGAGTTGTCTTCGGACGGTTGAGGATGATGTCTTGGGCCATGAGTTGATTAATGAGATTCGCAGGCCATGAAATGATGTTCTCGGGCCATGAATATGGTGCCTCCGAACTATGAATCCTTTTAATAATGATATGCAAATTTTTGAGAGATCCTCAGGCCATGACATGGTGTCTTCCGTCTATGAGGATGATGCCTTTAGACTATGGCGCCTTTGTACATGTTGGCATATTTCAGCCCATGAGATGCAATAATATGATGTCAACAAGACAGAGCTTAGTCTTGTGAAGTGGAGGGTAGAGCTTAGCCCGAAGAAAAGCAAAGGAGAGACATCACTTAGTCTCGGCGAAAGAATGTAAATTGGAGGCAGAGCTTAGCCTTATACAGGTATGGAAACAGAGCTTAGTCTCATGCAAAGGAAGGCAGAGGTTAGCCTTATGCAGATGCGGAGGCAGAATTAGCCTTATGCAGGATGGAGACAGAGCTTAGTCTCATGCAAAGGAAGGCATAGATTAGCCTTATGCAGATGTGGAGGCAGAGATTAGCCTTCTGCAAGATGGAGACAGAGCTTAGTCTCATGCAGGGGAAGGCAACGTTTAGCCTTATGCCAAGGAAGGCAGAGATTAGCCTTATGCAGAGGAAGGCAGAGATCAGTCTCATGTAGGGGAAGGCAGCGTTTAGCCTTATGCAAAGGAAGGTAGAGATTAGCCTTATGCAAAGAAAAGAAGAGATTAGTCTCATGAAGGGGAAAGGCTGCGTTTTGCCTTATGTAAAGGAAGGAAGAGATTAGCCTTATGCAAAGGAAGGAAGAGATTAACCTTATGCAAAGGGAAGATAACATTTAGCCTTATGCAAGGTGAAGGCAAAGATTAGCCTTATGTGGATGAAGGCAGAGATTAGCCTTATGCAAGGTGAAGGCAGAGATTAGCCTTATGTAGATGAAGGCAGAGATTAGCCTTATGCAAGGTGAAGGCAGAGATTAGCCTTATGCAGATGAAGGCAGCAATTAGCCTTATACAGAAAATAGAATGAATAACAGATTTTGATAACGCGATCGTTGTGAGGATTGTGATTTTGTGGCATGTTTATCCTTTGTCCCTGCATCCAAAGAAAAATTATGAGTTCTATAGAAGGGGAGGTTGGTTCGTATCCCCCTGGATTTTCTTGACTTGCTTTGCCTGGCCTGAAGATCCGGTTTAAATTGTCGGGGTAGCGTTTGGCTAAACGTAATTACCTTACAAACAAACATGTATAGTTTTGTAAAGACATAGTGAAAAAATATATTTTAAGAATTTTAGATGAACCGACGATCGTGACAAGATATGAGACATTGCAACCTCTTTTGCAATGGAATTTTGAGGGTCCTCCTCAAAATTCTGTCCCAGTTAGATGGATTGACATCTCCGACAGTTGTACGTGCTGTGATCGGCTGAACTTGCCTCGGAATTTTGAGGGTCCTCAAAATTCTTCCCCAGTTTACAATTGTGGGGGGAAATAAGATTCTTATTGGTTTGTGACCGAACCCACATGACTACCTACGTATTCCCTCTTAAACGGGAATCAGGTCGAGCGTAGTTCAATTTACAGCATTTGATAAAAGCATAAAGAGTTACACATAGTATCGTTTAACTGCATCTGAGTTGATTGGCTTTGGCCAGACTTCTCCATCCATTTCAGCAAGTATGAGAGCTCCTCCTGTCAGTACTCTGTGGGCCATGTAAGGACCCTGCCAGTTGGGAGAGAATTTCCCTTTGGCTTCATCTTGATGCAGGAAGATCTTCTTCAACACCAGCTGCCCTGGTGTGAACTGTCTAGGCTTGACTCTTTTGTTGAAGGCTCTGGACATTCTGTTCTGGTAGAGTTGCCCATGACATATTGCATTCATTCTTTTTCCATATATGAGGGCTAGTTTCTCATAACGGCTCCTTATCCACTCTGCTTCGTGAGCTCAACTTCTTGTATGATTCTCAAGGAAGGAATCTCCACCTCGGCAGGAATAACAACTTTTGTACCATAAACCAGCAAGTAGGGAGTTTCCCCGATTGATGTGCGGACTGTGGTGCAGTATCCCAATAAGGCAAATGATAGATTTTCGTGCCATTGTTTGTGATTTTCTGCCATCTTTCTCAGTATTTTCTTGATATTCTTGTTTGCGGCTTCTACAACTCCATTCACCTGAGGCCTATAAGCTGTGGAATTCTTGTGTCTGATTTTGAAAGTCTCACACATGGCTTTCATTAGATCACTGTTGAGATTGGAAGCATTGTCGGTGATGGCTGATTCTGGAACCCCAAATCGACAACCAATCCGGTCGTGAACAAAGTCTGCCACGACTTTCTTAGTCACTGCTTTGTAAAATGCTGCTTCGACCCATTTGGTGAAGTAATCCATAGCTACCAGGATGAACCTCTACCCATTTGAGGCGGTAGGCTCGATCAGTCCAATGACATCCATTCCCCAGGCGTCGAATGGCCAAGGTGAACTTGTTGCATTGAGCTCATTTGGCGACACTTTTATCATGTCTGCATGTACCTGACATCGGTACAACTTCCGAACATACCAGATGCAGTCAGTTTCCATGGTCATCCAGAAATAACCGGCCCTGAGTATCTTCTTGTCCAAAACAAAACTATTCATATGCAGGCCGCAAGTACCAGCATGTATTTCTTCAAGTAGTTTAGAATCTTCTTTTGTGTCGACACACCTTTGCAATCCCAAATCAGGAGTTCTCCCGTACAGGGTTCCTCTGCTGTGAAAGAAACCGTTGGATAACCTCTGAAGCGTATGTTTTTGGGTATGATTTGCATGCTCCAGGTATTCTCCCTTTGCCAAGTATTCCTTGATGTAGTGGAACCATGGTCTTCCGTCTGCTTCTTCTTCAACATGGGCACAATATGCTGGCTGGAAATGGATCTTTACTGGGATAGGATCAATGAAGTTCTTATCTGGATGTTGTATCATGGATGATAAAGTGGCCAGTGCATCGGCAAACTCGTTCTGAATTCTGGGGACGTGCCGAAATTCTGTCTTGGTGAACCTCTTTCTCAATTCCTGCACATGGTGCAGATACGACAATATCTTGGAATTCTTGGTGGCCCATTCTCCTTGTACCTGGTGTATAAGCAAATCTGAGTCACCAATTACCAGCAGCTCCTGAATATTTATGACAATGGCCATGTTGAGCCCTAAGATGCAGGCTTCGTACTCTGCCATGTTGTTGGTGCAGGGAAATCTGAGTTTAGCAGATATCGGGTATTGTTGGTCGGTTTCCGATACTATGACGACTCTAACACCGACTCCTTTAAAGTTTGTCGCTCCGTAAAAGAACATCCTCCAACCGTCATAGGATTCATCAATGTCTTCTTCTATGAACAATACTTCTTCATCCGGAAAATACATTTTCAGGGGTTCGTATTCTCCTCCCAAAGGATTCTCAGCAATATGATCTGCCAATGCTTGTCCCTTGACCGCTTTTTGAGTCACATAGACGACGTCGAACTCACTTAGAAGGATTTTCCACTTGGCTAGTTTGCCGGTGGGCATAGGTTTCTGAAAGATATACTTCAAGGGATCCATCATTGATATGAGTTATGTTGTGTAGGCACAAAAGTAGTGCCTCATTTTCTAAGTGACCCAGGTTAGAGCGCAACATGTACGCTCAGTAGAGAATAATGTGCCTCGTATGGAGTGAACTTATTACTTAGATAATAGATAGCCTGTTCCTTTCTCCCTGTCTCGTCATGCTTCCCCAGATTGCACCCGAAAGATCCAACTAGTACTGCGAGGTAGAGTAATAAGGGTCTACCTGGCCCTAGCGGAACAAAAACTGGTGGCATCGATAGGTACTCCTTGATTATGTTGAAGGCCTTTTGACAATCCTTGGTCCATTCGGTTGAAGCGTCTTTCTTTAACATCTTGAAGATTGGTTCACATACGACTGTGGACTAGGATATGAACCGGCTGATGTAATTTAATCATCCCAGAAAACTCATTACATCCTTCTTGTTCTTTGGTGGTGGAAACTCCTGGATGGATTTGACTTTTGATGGATCCAGTTCTAATCGGTGACTGACGATGAACCCAAGCAATTTTCCGGCAGGAACCCCAAATGCACACTTTGCAGGGTTTAATTTCAATTTGTATTTCCGTAATCTGTTGAAGAACTTCCTCAAATCTACTATATGATCTGTAGCTTTCTTGAACTGGATGATGACGTCATCCACATATACCTCGATCTCCTTATGTATCATGTCATGGAAGATAGTAGTCATAGCCCTCATGTAAGTGGCCCAAGCATTCTTTAGGCTGAATGGCATCATCTTTTAACAGTATACTCCCCATGGCATAATGAAAGCCGTTTTCTCATCGTCTTCTTCGTCCATCCAGATCTGATGGTAACCAGTGAAACAATCCACAAAGGATTGGAGTTCATGCTTGGCACAGTTGTCGATCAGGATATGTATGTTTGGTAGTGGGAAATCCTCCTTGGGACTTGCTCAGTTTAGATCCCGGTAATCGACACAAACCCTGACTTTCCCATCCTTCTTTGGAACTGGCACTATGTTGGCTAACCATGTCGGGTATTCAACCACTCTCAGGACCTTGGCGTTGATTTGCTTGGTGACTTCCCCCTTGATTTTTAAACTCATATCATGATTGAACTTCCGGAGCTTTTGCTTCACTGGTGGGCACATTGGATTGGTGGGAAATTTGTGAGCCACGATAGATGTACTTATTCCGGTCATATCATCATACGACCATGCAAATATGTCTTCATACTCCTTCAGGAATTATGTATACTCTTCTTTCTCTGACGGTGACAGGAGAATGCTGATGCTAGTTTCTTTGACGGTCCCTGAATCTCCCAAGTGGATTACCTCGGTCTCATCCAGATTGAACTTAGGCTTGTTTTCAAAGTCCTCTACTTCTCTGATGATTTCCTCGGGTATGATATCTTCTTCTTCTGAATCACTATCCTTTTGTTGCATTGTTTCATTGCATGTCACAGTCATTGGTTCATCAAGACAGGGAATAGTAATGCCATATAGATAAAAGTATGAGAGAAAGATGATAATAATGAATACTGATTCATTGAAACATAAAAGTAATTTTCAATAATTTAAACAAATGTTTTAGAATACTGGGGATTTTATTTAAAGCAGAAAAATGCGAAAAGGAAATCATTAGCGAATAAAATAAACAATGCTTGTTCACCCTTGCTACCCCGGAGCTCGTCGGGCCCTAGATGGTCTAACAATCCAGTTTCTGAGGAACGATCCCTTGCTTACAACTTGGATGGTAGGGCCCCTGGATCTTGTATGGTGTGTTGATGATGCCAGAATGCACGAACCAACCTTTGGGGAAGGGGAATAATCAAAAGAAAAATTAAATAGAAACAAAAGGTAGCAAGTCAGTGAGGATCATGAGAAAATATTTGCAGTATTTAAACACATATTGCAGAATTGTAAATGCGCGTCCAAATTTGGGAACCTTGTTATGCCCGAGGTAGGCCTAGCGACAAGTTGTTTTGGAGAATTTAGATGCCATTAAATGCCTCATTTCATTAATATAAAAAACAGACGAACCCCAAAAGACACTAAGATAATAAAAGATAAGTCACTATTAGCACTTGGCCTTATTACATTTAGGAAAAAGCAGGTAAATCTAATCTACTTGGTCCCAGAAGCACCTTCCCTAGGCTTAATCTTTTTGACATATTTTGGATCATGTCGAACCTGGGGACCTCGTGCCTCATTTTATGCAAAACAAATAAGGTTAGACCCTTTCCCCCTCCAGATTCGACTATTTATATATCCATGATTAGTATATTGGCATTTATTTCTCCAAAAATTAATGCACAAAATGTGGTTGCGTCCGTTGGGATTATGGAAACCCCGGTGGACTTTTGGGTAAGGTTTGTCTTAAAGGGTTATTATGTGGACAACATACTAACCCGACTAGGTTTGACCATGATGCATGTACAGTTATAATCATAGTAATGTTTCTATGAGGTTCTAGACTGGTACCCTCAAGCGGACAACCTGAGGGGGAAAGGCACGGAACCGTCGATTGCACCGCTGATCGACTAGTTTTACCGCAAATAAGCCTTTCCAAATTTAGGGGGTGATATGAAATGGAAGAGCACAACCACTCATCAAGCGTTGCTATAGGATTTATTTAGGCACGAGTGGAATATGATGTTGAGCATGATTATGCAGCAATAAACAACATGTTGTCACGTATTTGCACATTAGGAAAGCAATAAATACAACAATTATAATTGAAAAGCGGTTACAAAGGAAAACAAAAAGAAACATGTCAGTTTCATTTTTTTGAAAAATAAATACTTGGTAGGTAAAGTATTTTTTGAAAGAGAAAGGGTGCAGGTATTTAACAAAACAAGGCATACTTAGACGAATTCATAAAACGGTTTTTATTGGTAAAATCCTAGAATCCCCAGTAGAGTCGCCATGCTGTCGCGCCCTCCTTTTTCCTCTCTTTTCGGATTGGTCAGGGTTTTCGACATTATTGGTACAACTCATTTCCTTTTGGGAAAGGGGGTATAATGAGTTCGAAGAGTCTCCACCTAACGAATTAAGGCGCGTTAGGTCACCTACTACGGGTCATTCATAACACTAATTGCATAACCATAGATTAGGTAAGGGCTTGAAATTAATTCAAAGGGAAGGTGTTAGGCACCGTCAAAGTCCACAACTGTGGGTCCCGGCCAAACATACTTTGTGAATTATTCAAGTAGAAAGTAGATAGTCTAAGCACACATATGTAAAAAAAAATAAAGGTCTTAACAGATTAGCAGTCCAAGCACACATATGTAAGGGATAAGGGAGGTCCTAAGTTGTTTATCCTATAGCATCATAGCTGTGCAATGCCCGATAATCACTCCTCAATGAGGGGCTACACGTTGCATTAGCTCACATGTCATCATATCCTTTTCTACCCATTAGTCCCCCCTTAGCGGTTTATTAAGCGAGTTTTGTTTAACGAGCTCTAAGAGTGATGTTACCTGTCCCTTCCTTGTAGTCCTGGAGGAGTTTAGGACCTCTAAGTCTGGGCAGTTCCAGACAACCCCTAAAGGTGCTAAAAGGGAAAATTCTAGGCGACAAATAAGAACAAGTAGGACTAGCAGATAATCGACATAAACAGTTAAAAAGCTCAGATTCACCTCCACACATAATGCAAAAAAATAGCACATCTCAAACACAGACAAAGGCAATTTTATTAGAAAAGGATCCTAAGACAGGATATCAATGCACATGAATGTGCAACCGTGTTTCATACAAACTTTAACGGCGGAGCCCTAATCAGTTTACCCACTGATTTTGAACCTGTTAGCCTTTAGGGAGTAAACACAATAAAAATAGTTTTCCAGTTTTATAAGGATTAATTACCTAAGACTTGCCTAGGCGTGGGACAACACATAACAGTTACAAGTTGTAGACAGTTTAAGAATATTTAACCTTCAACGATGCTGTTCTAGGTGATACAAATCTAAGAGTAAAAGGATTGATAGCAGTTTTATTTAGAAAAAAATGACAATTATATGTGATACTGTTTTATACCTTTCATGGATTAATAGTTAAACTAGGCGTATTCAAACAAATGCAAACAAAATCCTAGAGCATGGTATCTAATATGCACATAAGAATGGCAGAATTATTAAGACATAATTTCTAAATGCACACAAGAGTAACAGCATTCTTAAAACATGATTTCTAAATGCAAAGAATTCTTAAGGAATGATTTCTAACTACACACAAGAATGATAGTTTTATGTCAATGTTATTTATTGTCCTAGGAGCAGGATCGCTAAGTGATAGGCTGATACAACACAAAACATAGATTAGTGACATGTGATATGCTGAAGCAGTAAATATGAAGTCCTAAGAACAAGATATTTAATGCATGTTTGGCATGATTTGGATGAACATATTAGTCCTAAAACATGGATTCTAATGCAGATATAAAGAATGTAAATCCTAAGGCATGTTCTCTACCCAATAGTGTCAACAGTATCATCAGCTACACTCCCCATTTCACTAGCCATCCCCAGTATCTGTTTACAAATTAATTATTACAAACCAATAGTGGAATGAATTACATAAATAAATAAAAAGAGGAGAAGTAAAACTATAGGGATCCTGAAGCAAGCCCAGATGTATCTTGAGGATATCAAGCCTCTATAACCTCAAATGACAAGAGTTTCATAGCCAATCTCACGTCCGGGTGTGTTAGAGTTCTATAAAGACCTCAAGGATCCCGGGAATGCTCACACCCAAAATTTCATAACAAGAACTGAGTAAGTGCAGTGTGGAAGGGCCAACCCTAGTGTGCCAGAGTTCAGAGGGATCTCAAAAGGATCCCAAGGAAATACACACACTGGAGAGGCAGAACCTAGGGGCTTAGGAGTAAAGTGAGAGTGCTTGACATAGTTTTGAAAAGGTTTTGATATGAAAAATTAAGTAAAAAGGTTTTATGAAAAATAGGAGTTGATTAGTAGTAAAATAATTTGAACACGAACAGTGTAAACATTTGAAGAATCAAACAAACAGCAGATTAACTCAGAACAAACAGATCACTTAACAACATGAATCACACAGGGGTATTGGGAGCTGGGGACGTATACAACACACACATTGAAACACATAACAAGCAGAAGCACAAAAGCCATTTTTAGGAGTTTATGGGATTAGGGAATAACTAATAATGCAGACATAGTACAGGTATATGAATTTCAGAACAGACAGTTGAGGTCATAGTTGTACTAATAGAGAAGCATAGAATCAACACTATTTGAGGTAATAAATTATTTTTGCAAAACAGGTTCTTACCAGAAACTGAGTAAACAAACAAACAAACATTCAAACATACACAAATGGAGTGGAGTCAGGTTGAGACATACAACAAAGGTACTAGGAAGGTTCATAGTCATGCCGATCATAAGTTTCAATTAGGACAGAACTAATATATGCTAAGTGAAACAAAGATTTAAACATGCTAGCTGCATATTGAATAGCCAAATACTAAACAAGAATAGAACTGGGAATCAGTGAACTAAAGTACTAACAAAACACATAGGGTTTGGAACTTGAATTGAATCAGAACATACCAGCTAAGGAGAGTAGACACAATATGTATAACGGTGTAATGCAATAACTAGCCTTGGCTTACAGCAGACTAGTTTAATAGAAGTAGCAAGTAACAAGAAAGAGCAGAAAGCTTTAAGTGTAAGAGAGAGTTTTTGAACTAGTGTCCATGTTTTAGAAGTGAGAATAGAGAAGAGTATATATAGTAGTTAAGAGCAAAGCAGAATAAGTTAAAGGAATTCAATACTCAGCAATTAAGGGAATCACCGAATCAATCACATAAGGAGTTAAGAAAAGACTCCTTTAATTAAGGACAATTGACCAAACAGTAATAATAGTAGTCTAATTAAGGAAAGAAGTTCAAAACAGACTAAATAAAGGAATTCAGAATAAATAAATCAGGGGTCTAATTTAAGGGAAGAATCATGTAAAGGAATCAGTAAATATAAAGCAATCAAATAAGGCAAGAACGACTAATTAGGGCCGTAATCATAGAAATAGGCAAGACTTAGGCATGCAGATCCTTAACAGAGCAAATTGGTGAATAAGAAATTCAAAATAGTACTGATTTTTAAGGGAAGAAAATATAGGTTTCCACAATAAACAAATAGGCTAAACACAATTTCATAAACACACATAAATCAATCGAGAAATCGAATCAGAAACCCTAATAGAGACGTACTAAGGTAAAATCATAAGCATTCAAATTAAACGAAGGAGAAGTCATATGAATCAAAGTACTGAACAAAGTTATGTATCAAATAATACGGATCGACTCAAAATCCAAACATAGTGTCTAAAGTTAGGGGTTTTAACATAACTAGTAATAATCGATTAAAACTAATAAGAATCAGAGAATAAGCACTTATAATCAGAAAACGTTTTGAATAACAGATTTTTAAGGAAACTCTAGTGTAACGAACCAACCGGTCGTTCCGTGAGATTTACCCTGTTTCCCCTATTTCTGCATTTGTTATGTATCACTTTCTTGTTTTTGATGTGTTGGATCAGTTGGTTTGGGTCCTGAGTGGTTATAATGAGAGTTTAGGCATTTAGCCTTTTAAAGTGGCCTAATAGTGAGAAAGTCAACTGAGAGTTGACTTATTGGAAAAACAACCTCGAAATGCGGATTTTATGGCTCGAATAGCTTTGTTAGGTGATTTGGGACTTAGGAATGTGTTCGGAATATTTTGTGATGTCCGGTGTAGAATTAGGCTTGAATTGGGGAAAGTTAGCTTTTGGCGATTTTCGGTCGGCAGTGAAAATTAGGCTAGCAAGGTCGTAATGGAATTTTGGAGGTTGGCACAGGTTCGTAATGTCATTTTGGATATGTCTACAGAATTTCAGATTAATCGAAGGTGTTTTGGTTGGTTTCGGCGTAGTTGGCGAATTTTAGAAGTTTCAAAGTTCTTATGCTTGAATTTGATATAAATTTGGTGTTTTCGTGTTGTTTTTGGTGTTCCGAAGGCTCGACTAAGTTTGAATGATGTTATGGGATATGTTGGTATGTTTGGTTGGGGCCCCGAGGGGCTCGGGATTGATTCGGATAGTTGACGGGAAGTTGGAGTGGAGTTTGGAAAATCTACTGTGCTGTTTGCTGGTGTTTTCGCACCTGCGAAAGGGGAGTCGCAGGTGCGGAAGGGGAAGTCGCAGGTGCGAGATTTTCCTGTATAGGAGAAGTCCGTAGGTGCGAGGATTTTTCTCGCACCTTCGATATCACAGGTGCGGAAGTGAGGTCGCAGGCGCGAGTTTTGGCTGTTAAGTTGGTTATCGCAGGCGCGCACCCTGGGCAGCAGGTGCGGCCAATATTCCCCAGGCGCGGAATTGACTGTGCAGAACAGTATAAAAGGTCCCCCTCCGCTAAATTTATTAAATTTTCATCAAATTGTATGCGGGGGAGTCCATTGAAGAGGGTTTTGATTTGTTAATCCCGCTCCTATGCTATTTTATTGAGATTAGGCTTGAAAATTTAAGGTTTTGGGTAAGAAAAGTTGGAAAAACTGGGAGGAAAGAAATTGGTATTTCTTTTGAGATTTTGGAATGGCGATTGTGGTCCGAATAGAGTGTTCTTGGTATGTATAGAACCGTGGGAGGACGAGGGTACTAATGATGTAAAATTTTTTGAATTCTGAGACGTGGGCCCGGGGCTCGGGTTTGGCCGAATTTCGTGATTTTGTTTAAATTTGATGATTTTCAATTGGGTTGTATGCCATGAATATATATTGATGATGATGACTAGTTTTTGGCTAGATTCAGAGCAATCGGGAGCATATTTGAGGGGCAAAGGCATAGTAGACTAGTGTCGCAGCCCGGTAGAGGTAAGTAATGGTCTTAAATTTTGTCCTGAGGGTATGGAACCCCGGACTGCATTATTTTCTCACTGAATTTGGAATTGCGCACATGTGGGATGACGAAGGTGTGGCGCATACTGATTTTTAGATTGGACTAGGTCCTCTCTGCAGCGACTAATGAGTTTCATATTTACTCAAAATCTTTTGTTAAATTATGTTCTAAAGATTTGTGAAATATTTGGGCTATTAGCCGTGTTTGGGGCCTCGTGCCGATCTGTTTAGACCCCTTTGAGGGTGTTTTACTGTTGTTTTCCTCACTACCTGTTGATGGTTTTACTCAACATCATTGTGCATACTGTATTATTTGAAACTCAGCCCGATTTACACTACATGAGCATTGAAATGATTGTTTCGAGTCGAGTACCCCGTTCTATTACTTCACCCGAGGGGCTTTTCGAGTGGTTCCACCGAGTGTGGCCGAGGGCCAAGAGTGATGGTGAGGTGCTGAGTGATATTAGCACTTGGGATAAAGGAGCCCCTCCGGAGTCTGTACACACCCCCAGTGAGCGCACCGAGTGCGAGTGATTGGGAGGCATGAGTGGCTGTGAGGTGCTGAGTGATTGTGAGGTGCTGAGGGATTGTGAGGCATGCACAAGGGGCTAATTATGAAACATGTTTTTGCCCGAGGGGATACTTATGATTTTACTACATTCATTGCATACCAGATCTTTGTTTTAAAGTTACTAAAAATGTGCATTGTTTTAAGAACTTTTAAGAAGTTGATTTCGAAGGCATGATGATTTCGTATGTTTATGTATACTATTGGAAAGTAAGGCTGTGTATATTGTGAATTCATTTTTTTTGTGATTCCTTGCTACTTAGACTTGATTTATCTCCATTACTACTGAGTTGGCGTACTCACATTACTCCCTGCACCTCTGTGTGCAGATTCAGGAGTAGAGATCGAGCGTTAGCTTATATATATATCGCAGCGGAGCCGGATTGTAGGGATATAGAGGTAGCTGTTCAGCGTTTGTAGCATCTGTGCTTTCCCTTCCTGTCGTATTTATCCTTGATTCGGAGTTTTTGTATCTTAATACATTATTTTGACTTATTTCATTAGATCCTCATGACATGTTGGCTCTGGGTTTTGGGGGGATGGCAGTACTGTATGTATAAAACTTGCCTATTATGTTAAGCCAACTTTCTGTATGTTGCTACGAATTGCTTGAAACTTAAATGGGATTTTCAAGAGAAATTATGAACACGCGGTAGTCGGCTAGCCTAGTTCCACGATAGGTGCCATCACGACCGATTAGTATTTGAGGTCATGACAGCTTGGTATCGGAGCTCTAGGTTTCATAGGACTCAACGGTCATGGGTAGGTTTAGTAGAGTCTTGCAGATCGGTACAGAAACGTCTGTACTTATCTTCGAGAGGCTGCCGAACTTTTAGGAAACATTCTATCTTTCTTGAACTCTTTCGTGCTGATCTATTGATTCTTGAAATCTGACCTTACATTGTTTCATTCTCTCACAGATGGTGAGGACACGCCATATCGATCAGGGTGACCAGCCACCAACTAGACTAGTGAGAAGTCGAGGCCACGGTCGAGGCCATGGTAGAGGTAGGGGGCCAGGCCATGCAGCAGCCGGGGTAGTACCTCAGGATCCCCCTACCGATCATGATCAGGTTCCCACCGATGGTATCCCAGCGGGACAGGCTCAGGCACCAGCAGTGACTATGGTTATTCTGGGTCTTCAGGAGGCCCTGTCTCAGATATTGTTAGTATACACCGGTTTGGCTCAGGCCGTTGGAGAGATTCAACAGACTTCAGCCTCCTACTTTCAGTGGTACAGAAGGCGAGGATGCCCAGATTTCTAGATAGGTGCTAGAGGATATTGCGCACCGCGGGTATTTTGGAGACCAGTGGGGTCTCGTTTGTTACCTTTCAGTTTGCGGGTGCTGCCTTTACTTGGTGGGAGTCTTTTGAGAGGCGTAGACCGGTTGGTTCAGCACCTCTTACCTGGCAGTAGTTCTCCAAGATCTTTTTGGAGAAGTATGTTCCTCAGTCCCACAGAGAGGAGCAGCGTAGGTAGTTTGAGCAGCTGCGTCAGGGAGAGTTATCCGTCACTCAGTACGAGATGAGATTTTCCGAGTTTTCTAGGCATGCTTCTGAGATTATCCCTACAGATAGGGAGAGGGTGAGGAGTTTCGTTGATGGTCTTTCTTATCAGCTTCGGTTGCTTATGACTCGATAGAGAGTATCGGGCGCTTCATTCGAGCAGGTTGTTGACATAGCTCGATACATTGAGTCTGTTCGCCACCAGGAGCGGGAGGCCAAGAGGCCTTGTGGTTCGGGCAGTTCCAATAGTGCTCCCTTCAGGGGACAGTTTCAGTAGGGTAGGGGCCGTTCATTCAGGCCTCCTCAGTCAGGCCGCCCAGCTTATAGTGGTGCATCTTCGGGGCAGGGTCCCCGTGGTTTTCAGTCAGGCCGTACTTCTTTTGGTGCCCTCCCAGGTCAGAGTGCAGCTCGAGCACCTCCAGTTCAGGGTTTATCTATATAAGAGTCTTCCGGTGTTCGTGCAGGTGCTAGGGGTTTCCATCAGTCCCCACCTCCAGCTCCGGGTAGTTGTTTTAAGTGTGGAGAGTTCAGGCACGGGTGGAGGCAGTGTCCCCACTGTTCCGGTGGATCTTCTCAGTAGAGGGGCCAGCCCTCGACTTCAGCTCCAGTCACTTCACCGCCCGCCCAGTCAGCCAGGGGTGGCAGTCAGTCAGCCAGAGGCTTCCCTAGAGGGGGAGGTCGAGCAAGGGGAGGTCAGGCTCGTATGTATGCATTTCCAGCCAGGCCGGATGATATGGCCTCAGATGCCGTAATTGCAGGTATTTTTTCAGTCTGTTTTCGTGATGCCTTGGCTTTATTTGACCCTGGTTCCACATATTCCTATGTTTCTTCATATTTTTCCGATTTTCTGGATATGCCCCGTGAGTGTCTAGTCACCTCTGTTCATGTGTCGACTCCGGTGGGCGATACTGTTATTGTGGGCCGTGTGTATCGGTCGTGCACTATATCTATGGGGGCTTTGAAGACCCGAGTGGACCTACTGTTACTCAGCATGGTCGATTTTGACGTGATTTTGGGCATGTATTGGTTATCTCCGTGCCATACTGTCCTTGATTCTCACGCTAAGACTGTGACCTTAGCTATGCCAGGGTGTTCGAGGGTTGAGTGGAGAGGTTCTTCCGAGTACATGCCTAGCAGGGTGATTTCTTACCTGAAGGCTCAGCTCATGCTGGAGAAAGGGTGTTTATCTTATTTGGCCTTTGTGAGGGATGTCGGCGGTGAGACTCCCGCTATCGATTCAGTTCCTGTGGTCCGTGATTTTCCAGATGTGTTTCATGCAGACCTGCCAGGCATGCCACCTGATAGGGATATTGATTTTGGTATTGACCTGGTGCCAGGCACTTAGCCTATTTCTATTCCACCATATCATATGGCACCAACGGAGCTAAAGGAATTGAAGGAGCTGCTTCAACAGCTCCTGGATAAGGGGTTCATTCGGCCTATTATGTCACCTTGGGGTGCATCGGTGTTGTTCGTTAAGAAGAAGGATGGGTCCATGCGTATGTGTATTGACTATCGGTAGTTGAATAGGGTTACGGTGAAAAAACCGGTATCCCTTGCTCCGTATTGATGATTTGTTCGACCAGCTTCAGGGAGCTAGAGTGTTTTCCAAGATTGATTTGAGATCTAGGTACCATCAGTTGAGGATTCGGGATTCTGATATTCCGGAGACTGCTTTCAGGACCAGGTATGGTCATTATGAGTTCTTGGTTATGTCATTTGGGATGACCAATGCCCCAGCTGCGGTCATGAAATTGATGAATATCGTATTTCAGCCCTATCTTGATTCCTTCATCATTGTGTTCATTGATGACATCATGGTTTATTCTCGTAGCCAAGAAGAGCATGCTCAACATTTGAGAGTTGTGTTGTAGAGATTGAAGGAGGAGAAGCTTTATGCAAAATTCTCNCTTTGTGGAGGGATTCTCTTCGATTGCTTCGCCTTTGACCAGATTGACCCAGAAGGGTGCCCTATTCAGATGGTCTGATGAGTGTGAGGAGAGCTTTCAGAAGCTCAAGTCAACATTGACTACAACTCCAGTATTAGTTTTGCCTGCTGGTTCGGGTTCTTACACAGTTTATTGTGATGCTTCTAGAGTTGGCTTGGGAGCGGTATTGATGCAGGACGGTAGGGTGATTGCCTACGCGTCCAGACAGTTGAAGGTGCACGAGAAGAATTATCGAGTGCACGATCTTGAGTTAGTTGCCATTGTCCATGCCTTGAAGATTTGGCGGCATTATTTTTATGGATCGTAGTGTGAGATTTTCACTGATCATCGCAGTTTGCAGCATCTGCTGAGGCAGAAGGACTTGAATTTGTGTTAGAGGAGATGGTTAGAGCTCCTCAAGGATTATGATCTCACTATCTTATATCATCCGGGGAAGGCCAATGTAGTGGCCGATGCCCGGAGTCGTAAAGCAGAGAGTTTGGGGAGTTTAGCTTACCTTCCAGTAGCAAAGCGGCCATTAGCTCTTGATGTTCATGCCTTAGCAGGTCATTTGGTGAGATTGGATTTATCAGAGCCCCCGAGGGTGTTGGCTTGTGTAGCCTCCAGGTCTTCTCTTTACGATCAGATTAGAGCGTGCCAGTATGATGATCCACATTTTCTTGTTCTTCAGGACAGGGTCCGTCGCAGTGATTCCAGGGATGTGGTTATTGGTGATGATGGGTCCTGAGGATGCTGGACCGGATTTGCGTGCCCAATGTAGATGGGCTTCGAGATTTGATTCTAGCAGAGGCTCATAGTTCACGGTATTCCATCCATCTGGGTGCCGCAAAGATTTATCAGGATTTGAGGCAGCATTATTGGTGGAGAAGAATGAAGAGGGATGTCGTGGAGTTTGTGGCTCGCTGTCTCAACTGTCAACAGGTTAAGTATGAGCACCAGAGACCTGGTGGATTGCTTCAGAGGTTCGATACTCCGGAGTGGAAGTGGGAGCGGATCACCATGGACTTCGTAGTTCGACTCCCACGGACTTCGAG
>ML326067.1:0-16885 GCA_005239505.1 Nicotiana paniculata | reverse complement strand
TCTACTTGAGTATGTTCAGATCCTTGTAGATCTGAGATGATTTTAAATTTATGTGGTATTTTTCTTTCAAAACCTTCTGTTTTTCCTTATTATTAATCAATTTTAATGTTTCTTTAAAACAAGGGTTTCTCTTCTTTGCGTTTCTGCAAAACTTTTCTAAAGAAGTTTGAGTGTTTGATCCCATTACTCTTCGTTTTCTTGACTGTCTATGTTCTAAACCCTAGGGTTTCTACTTATTTCACCGATTATTTCAATATTTGCCCGTTATTTTTTACCTATGCCAATTAAAAGAGATTGACTGATTTTATTAGTGTTCAAATCATATTTTTTTCTATTGAAATTGATATTTCCCTATGATTTTACCTATTTTCTTTATTTGTGACAGCTAATGGTATTGCTTGCCTTAATTAGTTTATTAATCTGATTTTTGGGTTTTAATTTCTCTAGATGGTCTTTGATTAAGTTATTTACCTTACTAAACTCCTAATTGAGATGTTAATTGATTCTACCCCAATTTAGGGGATGTTTCCCGTATTCTGTTGAATTATTTGATCAAGTTTAGCCCCCAATTAACTAGCCGATTGTATTTGCTTTCCTTATTTATGAACTCTAATTTTCTTGCCTTAATTGTCTTCTCTGCTAAATACTATATAAACTCTCATTCTGGTTTCTTTAAACGACACGAACAGTAGTTCAGAACACACACTTTCAAATTCTGTCTTCTTTCTATGCTACCTGTGCTAACTATTGGTTTAGCCGACTGAAATCCAAGGCTAGACAGTAGAACTCTACTTGCTTTACATTCTGCACTTTGTTTCCTTAAATGGTATGTCTCTAGTTCAATTCTGAAACTCAACTTTATGTGTTCCTTTATGTAAATCCATGCCTATTCTGGCAGTGGTTAATTGGCTATGTACTTGACTGTCTTCATGTTTACTGCTTTACCCAGTATGTTTAAGTTTTACCCTCTCCAGTTCAAATGTTTTAATCGAGCATGCCTAGATCTCATTTGTCTTATTTGCATGTTTGTTCAGTTCCTGTTTACTCCCCTCAACTAGTATGCTCATGTTAGACTCCTAATGTATTTAATTGATCCTAATTGGTATGACTAATGCACCCCTGTCTTCAACATGACTATTCCCACGCTCTGTCTCTATGTCTTAATTATCTTTTACCATGACTGACTTGTTAAGTTCCTAAATCAGTAGACTCCTAGTTGTTCTGTACAGTTGTTGTTCCATATTCTCCCCTTAGACCTGTTCATGTGTTTTTGATGTGAAGCTCTCTATGTTCCCAACCCCTTGACCCCTATTTGTAAAAACTGGTTGTGAGTCTGAGCACTCTGAGTTTGTGTGGTTCTATGTTGAATCTTTGTTCTTTTAGAATTGATTTCAAAAACTGTTTTTTTACTCTTGGCTTTTTCCTAAATTGTTTCTATTCCTGAAAACCTTTTCACTCCTAAAAAGTGTTATCTCTACATTGTCTTTAACAAGTTCCTTCAAAAGCTATGTCCAGCACTCTCACTTCTACTCTTAGATTCTTAAGTTCTACCCCTCCAGTGTGTGTACTGCCTATGAATCCCTGAGACTCCTCCGAACTCTGGCACACTAGGGCTGGCCTTTTCCACACTGCACATAATCACTGGATCTTGGTGTGAGCATTACCCTTGATCCCTGAGGTCCTTAGGGAACTTTGACGCACCAGGACACCCATGTTATCACGACCCAAAATCCATAAGGTCGTTATGGCGTCGGACACCATTGTTAGGCAAGCCAATCATTTAAATAGTTAAGTTAAATTTCCCGTTTTAGCATTTTTGAAATCATTATCTTTAACTTGTTATGTAATAACTAAACAAAATCCGTTAAGTAAATACGATGGATTAAATGTTCCATTTTACAAATATATCCCAAACACATCCCAGAAACCGCTGTCACAAGTACATGAGCAATTTCTAAGAATTTATACAATCATCACAAAGCTTGTCCGAATTAAATTGGACAAGGAATTTTAAATGAAAATAAATACAGTATGAGGGAGACTCTGTCAGCTGTAGATCGCCTCCGGATGATGCAGCTCGCCTAAGTCTCCAAATCTGCCACATCGCTATGAAATCACATGTGCAATAAAAATGCACAACAAGTATAGCATGAGCACGAAAATAACGTGTACTCAGTAATTCGCGCGCCTAACCTCAGAGAGGTAGTGACGAGAGGTCGAATTAGACACTTGATAGAGGTCAATTAGTATATTCAAGTGTGACACTAAGCATGATTATCATAGGTAATTTATTAAAATCAGGAATGAATAATATCAACCCTTCAACATTTAACACTTTAACTCTTCGTCATTTCAACAACAATTAATCAAACATGGGTGATTTAATCAAATAGAAAATAATCAACGGGAAGGAATAACTTCTTCCAAAAATTTTAATAACTTTAAATCTCTGTTATTTCAATTGAAAACGTAAAATTTCAGGCCAGTAATCAAGCAAAAATCACAGCAAATACGCAGTAAATATCATGCGCAAGCAATGTCGAGGGTCGAACGGCGCGGACCAACAATAATAACGTGTGCACTGCCGAAGGGTCGAATGGCTCAAACTATAGATGCATCTATTATTCCCTGCTCGCGAATCTATCATGCGACGCGGTCAACATAAAAATAATAAGGCTAGCCTACTCGTGAATCATACCTGCGACTCAGGTGCTCATATGTACACATATTCACATAATAAATCTACATTTTTATCAAGAAAACAGTTACTCAGGAAAGTGGTAAAATTCTTTTTAAAGGAACATGAAAAATAGCTTAAATCTTTGTTTTGAAACTCATTTGCCGAGTTTAATAATATTCAATAATATAAATTTATCAGGTATACAATTATCCACGGAGGAATCAATTCTATTTCTAAATAATTATGAAAGGAACACTCTAGTCTTCTTAGGAAATCAATTATCAATTCAATAGCATTAACAGCCTAATATTAGTGGCAGGATCACATCTACAACACTCAAGGCATGCTAGTGGGTCCTAGATTACTCGGACATGGCATAATAGTAGCTACGCACGGACTCCCGTCAACACGAATCCGCAACCCCATGATAATACAATCCTGCAACCCAACTTCAGGTGGTAGGACTCCCCCACTTAGCCCGAAGCTACTCCTTGCACCACTCTAGACCCTGTTGATATCCTTTCTCCTTTGTTAACATGATCTTTCTCAACCAACCCGTCCAATTCTTCCAAATTCTCTCGTTAGCACTCCCTACATACTCAAATTCTCTAGCATCATTAACGCATTCTGCCTCCTACCGAATAGCCACTAGAATCCCTCGCAGAAACATGGAAACCATGCCACCGCTAACCTATTCACAAAAGATATCCCACCTGTGGAAATCACCCACAGACGCCTTCCAACGAAGCTGAAATGCACACTCTCTGCGACATCAATACCCCATCCTACACCCTACTTCATTTACAAACTTTACTAGCCCTTCCGCTCCTCATGGACATCCACTAAATGCGTGACAATATCTTCTAATCCCAAGCTATGCTGCTGCTCCCCACTTTGCGACTGCTCGACCTCCGCTTCTTACACCTGGTCTCCTAGAAATAGAACCACCACCTAGCCTCAATTCAATAACATTCTTTGTAGCTCTTAAACCAGCAGATCACCACGACTTCAAACCCTCAGAAGATCATCTTTCTCTAGCTGCCTTCATTATCAACACTTATCCGGTACTGAACCACCGCGCCTCACGGTCTCTGACAGCCGCTTCTTCAATACTTCTTCACAAATACTCTGACCCCATCCAACCGAAGAAGCCATACCGACAAACTTAACATATTCCATTTTACGAGTGACAGTAACACCACATCACAGGTGCATATCCCACCTCACTTGAAGACACCAAGTCTTACTGCTTTATCAACCCCAACCGGACCATTCATAATCCAAATGCCTTTCCTCTGTCGGAACTAAAATGCTGAAATCTATAATTCGCGCCCTGAGAAGACCTCCCTTCAAGCCATTCATCACCCCCAACATACGGGCAAGCATTCTATCATCATATCGACATCGGGCGATAACCAATTGTAAGCATCATCACTACCTGAGCATAGACTTAAGGCTCTCAGAAACACAGCTACTGAGCTGAAACAACATATTATCCTTCTGCAGGGCCATAACAACAGCCCCCAACAATTTACACATGGAAAACATCTCGCATCATATCCGTAGAACCATTTCAATTCCTCAAATTCCCAATTCATAGTAAGCGCTTCGTGACGTATAAGATTGAGTAGGAAGAAACATAGGCATAAGCCTCAAAGTAATCGAAACGCACGATGAGGAATCAAGAAAGGAAGTACTCCTAATAGCCAGTAGCCTCAAAGGTAAGTAGAGACGTCTCTGTACCGATCCGCAAGACTCTACTAGACTTGCTCATGGATCGTGAGACCTAAGGGAACCTAGAGCTCTGATACCATGGTGTCAGGACCCAAAATCCATAAGGTCGTGATGGCGCCGGACACCATTGTCAGGCAAGCCAATCATTTAATAGTTAAGTTAAATTTTCTGTTTTAGCATTTTTGAAATAATTACCTTTAACTTGTTACGTAATAACTAAACAAAATCCGTTAAGTAAATACGATGGTTTAAATGTTCCGTTTTAGCAAATATATCCCAAACACATCCCAGAACCCGGTGTCACAAGTACATGAGCAATTTCTAAGAATTTATACAATCATCACAAAGCTTGTCCGAAATACAAATTGGACAAGGAATTTAAAATGAAAATAAATACAGTATGAGGGAGACTCTGTCAGCTGCGGATCGCCTCCGGGTGATGCAGCTCGCCTAAGTCTCCAAATCTGCCACATCGCTATAAAAGTACCTGTGCAATAAAAATGCACAGCAAGTGTAGCATGAGTACGGAAACAACGTGTACTAAGTAAGTCGCCCGCCTAACCTCAGAGAGGTAGTGATTAAAGGTCGAATTAGACACTTGCTAGAGGTCAATTTAGTATATTCAAGTATGACACTAAGCATGATTATCATAGGCAATTTATTAAAATCAGGAATGAATAATATCAACCCTTCCGCATTTAACACATCAACTCTTCGTCATTTCAACAACAATTAATCAAACATGGGTGATTTAATCAAATAACAAATAATCAACGGGAAGGAAAAACTTCTCCAAAAATTTTAATAACCTTAAATCTCTGTCATTTCAATTGACAACTTAAAATTCCAGGCCAGTAATCAGGAAACAATCACAGCAAATACGCAGTAAATATTATGCGCAAACAATGTCGATGGTCGAACGACGCAGACCAACAATAATAAATTGTGCACTGCCGAAGGGTCAAATGGCTCGAACCATAGATGCATCTATTTTTCCCCGCTCGCGAATCGATCATGCGACGCGGTCAACATAAAAATAATAAGGCTAGCCTGCTCGCGAATCATACCTGCGACTCAGGTGCTCATATGTACACATATTCACATAATAAATCCGCATTTTTATTAAGAAAATAGTTACTCAGGAAAATGGTAAAATTCTTTTTAAAGGAACATGAAAAAAGATCTTTTAAATCTTTGGTTTGAAACTCATTTGCAAAGTTTAATAATATTCAATAATATAACCTTATCAGGTATACAGTTATCCACGGAGGAATCAATTCTCTTTCTAAATAATTATGAAAGGTACATTCTAGTCTTCTTAGGAAATCAATTACCGATTCAATAGTATTAATTGCCTAACATTAGTGGCAGGATCATATGTACAACACGTAAGACATGCTAGTGGGTCCTAGACTACCCGGACATGGCATAATAGTACCTACGCACGGACTCCCATCACCTTGTGCGTACGTAGCCCCCCGCAGATAGTAGCACATACTTAATTAGTTCACCTAGGGGGGAAATTCCCCCTCACAAAGTTAGAAAGGAGACTTACCTCGCTCCGAAATTCCATAACCGGATTCCAAGCCCTCCCGACGACACCAATGGATGCACAACGCCCCAAAACTATCCAAACAACAACACACCAATGAAAATATACTCTAATATTTGCAACAATTTTAAAATTATATAATTCCAACCCCGCTCAACGAATTAACCAAAATTCCCTCGGGCCCACATGCTCGGAATCCGAAATTTCTCGAAGATGTATTCTACCCATAGCTTTACTAGTTCAAATATACGATTTACTCTAAATTCCATGCTCAAATTCGTGGTTAAATTCCAAATACAAATTTCTAGGTTTTCTTCAAGATTTCCCAATTTTCCTACAAAATCTCATGTATAATTCCATGTAATAACCTTGTATTTAACTTAGAAACATGAAGGAATTACTTACCTAGTAATGCATGATGAAAATCCCCCTTTGAAATCTCCCAAAATCGCGCATGCCAAGATGAAATAGTGAAGAAATGACCAAAAACCACGGTTATAAAATATTCTGCCCAGACGACCCCTTCTATGTGATCGCACTCCCCTTCACGCGATCGCATAAGCCAATCTCAAGAGCCCCCAAAATTTCCTCTGTGCGATTGCATAATAGACCCTGCGATCGGATAGGCCAACCCAACAGCCTTCATAATTACCTCTATGCGATCACAAACAACTCCCCGCGATCGCATAAGCAAATTCCCAAGGCCTCCAAATCTTCCTCTATGCGATCACTTACACTACCACGCGATCGCATAGGACAAATCCCATAAGCCTCCAATCCTTCTATGTGATTGCATACCCACTCACGCGATCGCATAGAGTAAAAACCTGTTGCACTCACACCAGAAAACCAGCAATCCTCATAAGGAAAAAATCGACACGTTGAGCATCCGAAACACGCTCGAGGACCCCGGGACCTCAACCAAAACTACCAACCAGTCCCAATACCTCATTCAAACTTAGTAGAGCCTTCAAATCACATCAAAAAACATCGAAATTACGAATCGCATCCCGATTCAAGCTTAATGAACTTAGAACTTCAAACTTCAATATTCGATGCCGAAACCGATCAAATCACGTACGATTGACCTCAAACTTTGCACACAAGTCACATTCAACAATATGGACATGCTCCAACTTTCGGAATCACATTCCGACCGTGATAACAAAATTTCGACTTCCGGTCGGATTCCTCAAAAACCTTCAAATTTCTATCTTTAGCCAAATGGCTTCAAAATGACCTACGGACAACCGAATTCACCTCCGATCGTGCTCCCAACTCCAGAATCACCATACGGATCTATTCCCAGGCTTGGAAACACAAACGAACATCAATATTACTAAAATGCGCTTCAAGCCAAACTTAGGAAATTTCTTCAAAAATGCTGACTTCCACAATATACGCTGAAACGCTCCCGTGTCATCCAAAACCCGATCCGGACATACGCCCGAGTCCAATATCATCATACGAACCTGCAGGAACCTTCAAATCCTGATACGGAGAAAGTTTACTCAAAATTCCAATCTTAGTTGATTCTTCGAATTTAAGGCTTCTGAAATGAGAATTTTCTTTCCAAACCAACTCTAAACTTTTTGAAATTCAATTCCGACCACATCCACAAGTCATAATACCTGAAATGAAGCTGCTCACGACTTCAAACCGCTGAACAACGTGCTAGAGCTCAAAATGACCGGTCGGGTTGTTACACTATTGGCTATAAGACTCTTGGTATCTGAGACTGTTTTGAAACCCTGGTGTCTCCAGGTGTGCTTTGGGACTATCTGCAGGCTCCCTTTAGTATAGCTTATATTTATTTATGTAACTCATTCAATACTGGCTTGTAATGTTTATCTTTGTAAACAGATATTGGGGAAATTGGTAAAAGGGGAGGGATTTTTATATGACTTTTGTGGGGAAATTGGGTAGAAATCATGCTTTAGGTTTATATTATGCTTATTTGCATTAGAGATCATGTTGTAGGACTATGGTGTTATTTGCATTAGAGTCCCTGCTTTAGGATAATTACATTTACTAGTTTTGCATTAGGGACCCTGCTTTGTTTAGTTATTTCTGAACTGCCCAGATTCAGCAAGTCCTAAAAATCAGTAGACAAACTAATTAGGTCTCCACTTCCTCGCTTTAATAGATATTGCATACAGTCTATTTTCATGCTCACATAGATATCCTGTTTTAGGACTTTAAAATGTTTGAAATCTTGTTGTTTGAGACGTGCTATTGTCTGCATATTTGAGGTGGTAAAGTGAGCCTTTAATTGTTATTTACGTGAATGTCTTATTTGTCCTTGATTTTCATTTAAGATTTTCCCTTTTAAATACCTTAGGAGAGTCTAGAACTACCTAAAATTAGAGGTCCTAAACACCTCTGGGACCACCAGAAGGGGACGGGTAATGCACGCTTAGAGTTCGTCTAAATTAAAACCGCTTATAACCGCTAAGGGGAGGGTAATTAGGTAGTAAAAGGATATGATGACCTCTGCGCTAATGTCACGTATAAACCCTCTAGTTGAGGAAGGATTACCGGATTATACAGATATGATCCTATTGGCTAAATAACTTAGGACTCCTTTATCTTGTTTACATATGTGTGCTTAGACTGATTATCTGTTAAATGACTAATTTACTAAGTAAGTTTGGCCAGGACCTACCATTGTGGACCTCGAGGGGTGCCTAACATCTTCCCCTCAAGGTAATTTCAAGCCCTTACCCAGTCTCTAGTAATGTAGACCGGTTTTCATAAGTTACTTGCATTAGGTGCCGTAATGCACCATAAATTCTTTAGGTGGAGACTCTTCACTTTCCATACCCCTCTCCCAAAAGGAAGGGAGTTGTCCCAAATGAATGTTGAAACCCCTATTTCGCGAGAAAAAATGGGGCATGACACATCTTTTTTCTTCTGCGGCCTTTGTGAAAACGGAGGTGGTGGGCTTGCCACAATTACTGGCTCTTATCTCTAGCTCTCTTTCCCATTCTCCTCACTGGCTTGGGAACTAATTCTCCTTCATAACTAGCTATATACTTCTTTTTACTTGTAATTTCATCTAATATTCTTCCATTTCTCAAGGTAACCGCATTGACTTGATCTTTAGGATCAGGCTCAGTATCACTAGGAAGAGCCCAAGCTAGCCGACTATTTTTGGCACTGGCAAGTTGCCCCAATTGGCGCTCCAAATTTATCATTGTTGCGACTTGGGCCTGCTGGTCATCCATCACTTTCTTTATCATCTCAGTTGTGTGGGCCTGCTTCATCATTTCCTCAAGGTGACTTGTTGTATTTTCATGTTGTTCAGTCCGAGGTGGTCTATATTGTTATGAGGTGCTTGTGGCCTGTACTGATTCTAAGCAACTTGGTTTCCACCCCAAGAGAAGTTTGGGTTGTTCCTCCAGTTAGGGTTGTAAATGTCCCTATACTAATTTTTCTAGCATCAATTTGCATTACCCGCAAAATATACAGACTCTAGATTTGCTGGGCATAGATTTCTCATGTGACCTTCTCCAAAGACTTCACAAAATATTTGTACTTGTTACACTGGCTGGGCTTGTTTCTTGTTAATAACCAAGGCCATCTGATTGACTTGGTTGGTCAATATAGAAACATGCTCTAATATTGGAGAGACAACATCTAACTCGCAAACCCCTGCATATTTTTGCACTGTGCGTCTGCCCATCTCTCTTTTCCAATCAGAATTGCTTTTGGAGAATTTGTTCAATAGCGCATATATCTCACCAAAGCTTTTCTTCAACACTTGACCTCCAGTTGCAGCATCTACCACAACCTTTGTCTCGTGATGTATCTTTTCTATAAAAGTGTGAGCTAATACTTCGTTTGTCTGATTGTGATTAGGACAGTCTTTGAGAAGCCCCTTGAACCTCTCCCAAGCTGAGTATAAAGACTTCCCTGGTTTCTGTTTGAAGGCGACTATCTCACTTCTGATCATTGCAATTTTCCCTGAAGAGAAGAACCTTGCCAAAAATTTCCTTGCCAAATCATTCCATGATGTAACAGAATTAGCTGGTTCTGCTTTCAGCCATCGTTTTGCTTCGCCCATAAGAGAGAACGGAATAAATGTAAGTCACACATAGTCTTAAGTGACTATGTTAGTGATTTAAGTATCACTAATCTCCAAGAAATTTAGGATATGATGTTGCGGGTCCTCGTGTGGAAGACCATAAACTGCCCGTTCCCATGAAGTAGCTGGATCATGCTCTTTTTCAGCTCAAAGTGCCCAGTGATTTTGGGCTTCAAAATGCTAGAGGTGACATTAGCAATGATGGGCATCGCCACCTCCTGAACATCCATATGTTGCTCTTCTTCCATGTTCACATGAAATTGAACAAGTGCCTGAAGATTATTTGTATCCCTTTCTTCCCTCAACCTCCTATGAAATTTTCTCTCCGGTTCGGGGCCTTAGAGCCTGTCCTAGCTTCTAACATTGCGCATTTAATCAAAGTTCATGAGATCAGAGCAACAAGAAAGTGAATTAGACTTGACAAAATAAACAATGAAATTAAAAACTAGAAAGTAGTCAATATTCAAGTGCCCGGCAACGGCACCAAACACTTGTCGTTCCCAAACGCACAACCAAGTATACGTGGTCGTACAAGTAATAAAATGATAAGTCGAGTGTCGAATCCATATAGACCTCTATCAACTACCCACTAAATTCATCAATATTTTTATTCAGTCGAATCAATTCGAGTTCAAGAGTGTAATTATACTAAACAATAATTCCAAGTATAAATTAAATTATCAAGCAGTAAAATGGTTGTCGTGTATTCAGTAGAGACAACTATTCCAGGGTTTTGATCGATTCACCAATCCTATTGTGTTCTAGTTAACTCTCCCTTTCGTACAAGTCACTCATGATTACTAATTAATCGAACAATTGCTCTCGTAGCCTTCTCCCGGAGTACTACTCGCCTATTAAAAATAGATTAACGCCTATATTCCTATTGAATCAATTTACTAAGAACGCATTAAGATTTAGATATTTAATTAAGCACGGCGACTAGGTATATTCCTATCCTAAGCACAAATCCGCCCCACCCCCTCACCCCACCCTCAGAATTAAGATCGTTCTCTCTTTAATTCTTCTCTAATCTAAACATGGTTTTCCCAAGCATAGCATAGATAGTAAATAGAACCTAACTGCTAGCTAGAAAATTAAGTAATTAATCACTGAATTAAAGAAATNAAGAAAACTGAGATACCCTCGCTACCCAATGTTTCTCGTGTGTTTCTCCCTTCAAAGTGGCGTCTCCCCTCTAAAAATAAGCTTAGTCTTGCTTTTATACGCCTTGGTTAGGTCTAGGGCCGAAATAACCTTGTCGTGGGCAAACTTGGACAAATTTCCCGTCAACAGCGTCCAGCCCAGCACCCCATGCTGGCCCTGCCGCTATCTTAGTGAATGGTATGCCAAGGGCCCCACATGTGACGTGGAGTGCTGCATGTGGCGCTTAAAATCCAAATTTTCCTTTTTTCGTCTGTTTTATTCTAATGTCGCACCTTTGGTCCCCAATTATTTCCGGATGATTCCTACACATAAAAATATCCCGAATTAATATAAATCAACACATTTTACATCCGAAATCCACGAAACACGAGTAAAACATGAGGCGATAGGCATAAAATATACATAGTTTAAGCTAAATATGAATATCATTACTTGCTTACATTGTTTCCTTTATATCTTGAGCTGTTATTAGTTATTAATATTGTTCTCTGACCGTTTCTTCTGATCTTCTCACAACTTTCAGTCGAGGGTTAGACTTGTTACTTATTGAGTACATGGTATCGATTGTACTCATACTACACGCTGCACTTCGTGTGCAGATCCAGGTACTTCTGGGCAGAGTGATTTCCAGACATGAGTTGTTGCCATCTTTTGGAAGACTAAGAGATAGCTGCTACGTAGTTTGTGCCCTTGGAAGTTCTCTTTCAGTTATTTCTATTATTATTGTTCTATTGTTCGAAAAGTTGTATCAGAGGATTTAGCTTGTATTTTGAAATTCAGTAGTGCTCATGTATTTGTTGACACCAGATTTTTGGGATGGTTGTAGTAGTATTATTTTTTTTTCATCACATATATATGATATTTTCGTTGTTTAGATTATTAAACCATGTTGTTTCAAATTTATAGTTCTTATGTGACTGTTGACTTACCTAGCAAGTAGTATTAGGCGGCGTCGCGGCTTCAGTGGGAGTTGGATCGTGACACCAACTGCATTAAAAATATCAAACTTCTCCGATTGGTCAAACCTTTAGAAATTAGAAAATTTGGACTAGAGGAAATTCAAGGAAACTCCAAAAGAATGGAATTCAAAAGCATTCCCATGGGAGCACAAAAATTTCCGTAGACTTCTGGATCTAAGAACTTCAATTCCCCAGCTTTTGAACGACTTCTATTAGGATTTCCGATGAACTTAATCAAGTTTAGATTTCATTCAGGGTAATTAATTTTGTAACTAGATTAAAAGGAACAATATAAACTTTCAATATATTTCATTTTCTATTTACACGTACATTTGTATATGAGATCATCCACTGATAACTAATCTCAAGGTTGAACCTTCATTTTCTATTTCTATGTACACTTGTACACTTCAATATGCTATTTTAACCAGACGTCCAATTGGTCGAGTTCTTAGTTAAGGTGGTTACATGTAGGGATGGCAAAACTAACCCAAAACCATTCGACTCGCCCAACTCGCCCAAGTTTTAATAGGATTGGGCTGGAACAATTTTGAAGATGTGTTGTTTTGGGCTAGCCCAGGTTAACCTATCAAAAAATATCATCCCAAATGGACTCATGATGATGTTCAACCTTGACCCATGTAAATGCTCAATCTTAAAGTTCTACCTTGACCTATGTTCTGAAAATAGTTTTAAATTTTTCCATGTTTGATTGGTTCAAATATTTGAAAAATATTTTTTTTATGAATTAATTTTACTCCAATTTGTGGAAAATATATTTCATACCAAGAGAAGGGAAAATTTTCAAAACTTTTTTTCAACATTCCCTATCTCCACTAGCCCCTACCACCCCTATAGCACCCCCATCCCCACCTCACCCACTCTCACCCACGCACCACAAACCCCACCCCTACCCTTGACCCCCACCCTAAATATATGAAAACATCATTTAGAGTACTTTATTTTCATGATAGTAGAATTATTTTTTATTTTTTTTTGGTAATTAAACTTTAATTCCACGTAAATATATACAAGTATATCATCCCAAGTTTGGACATGCAGCCCCAAACATAGTAAACATCTCTTCCTCACTGACTACTCTAAGGATAATACTTGAGTTTTTGTAAACTATTCCTCAGTCTACTATGACTATGGCCTATACAATGAATATCTCTAACTATTTGTCTAGTAACATCTTCACTGCTTCTTTTAATCTTCTGAAAGATCCTTCTATTTCTTTCCAGCCATATGTGATACACTACTCCAGTCATACTCAGCCTGTACAACATGGTTTTGGCTACTTTGCCTTTCACCTGTTCTATTGCCCATTTGATCTCCTCATCCCTTCCTTCTGGTTCTCGCCTGATACCCATCCAATTTAATATCATTCTCCAAATATCTCCTGAGAAAGAACAAGTAAAGAAAATATGGTTGTGACTTTCCATCTCATGCTCACATAATGGACATTCTGGACTTACTTGCATCCACCATCTAGTCAATCTATTTTTTGTATATAAGTTCCCCTGCATTGCAAGATACATAATAAATTTTCATTTTGGATAGCTTCTGTTGTTGCATAGCAGTCGACTCCATCTCACCTTTAAAAATACCCCTCTTAGTTGCTTGTACATTCCTCTAATAGAAAACGAATCAGTTTGCATTACCCTTCCAGTGTCCAACCCTGCTTCATTCAAGTACTTCCCTACTTGTAGTATCTTCCTTACAATCCAAGAAGCTTTCTTTGCATAAACTTCCCATGGTTCCCTTCCTTTTATATAGTATGAATGCACCCATTTGATCCATAGCTTGTCCTTCTTCTTGCCCAAGTTCCATAGATATTTAAATAAAGTTTCCCTATTTCATATACTAAGGTCTGTAACAATCAGTCCTCCTTTAGTTTTAGGCCTGCACAGCTTGTCTCATGCCACTAAAGCCTTCTTGCTCGAACTAGTATCACCAGTCCATAGGAACTTCCTACAAGTGCCTTCAACCAGTTGAATGATCTTTTTTGGCAAAGGAAAAATTTGGGACCAGAAAGACTGTATAGCAATAAGTACACTTTTGATCAATTGTTGTCTTCCTGAATAGCTCAGAAACTTCACTGTCCACTATTTAATTCTCCCCAGCATTTTGTCCAGCAATGGTTGACATTGGCTTACTGATAACCTTTTCTTACTCAAGGGGGCACCTAAGTATCAAAAAGGAAGTTCACCTGTGCTGAATCCAGTTATTTGAGTAATCTCCTGTTGTACTGCACTTGGAACACCTCCAAAATATATGCTGCTTTTGTTCTAATATGCACTAAGCCTGAAACTTGTGAAAAGCTATTGAAACACTCATATAGTAACTGCACAGACACCCTATCTCTTCGGCAGAAAAGTAGTAAGTCATCAGCAAAACTGAGTTGGACAATACTCATTTTTTCACACCTTGGGTGGTAATTGAAGTTAGGTTTCTCTTTTAAGTCCTTCAAACTTCTAGTCAAGTATTTCATAGCTAAGACAAATAGTAATGGAGACATAGGATCTCCCTATCTCACACCTCTTCTTGCTTCAAATGGAATAGTAGGACTGCCATTGATATTAATAGAATATGACACTATTTTAATGCACTCCATAATCCAAACTACAATTTTTTAGGAAAACACAGTCCATCTAACACCTGTTCCAAATACACCCATTCAAGTGAGTCATATGCCTTTTGCATGTCTATCTTGATCATACATCTAGGTGAGACTCCTTTCCTACCATAACCTTTTATCAATTCATGGCTTAGCAGTATATTGTCTATCAAGCCTCTACCAGGTACAAAAACTACTTGGCTTTCATTTACCAGTGTGTTCATGACCCTCCTCATCCTACTTGTCAGCATCTTGGATATAATTTTGAATAGAGTAGTACAACAACAGATTGGTCTATATTCTTTTATTGAAGTTGGATTCTTCACCTTGGGAATAAGTGTAACAACTGTGCAATTTATTGGTTTGAAAATTCTTCCAGTGCTAAAGAACTACAAAACTGCCTTTGCTATCTCATCTCCATTCATATTCCATGTTCTCTTGAAAAAATAAGCATTAAAACCATCTCCCCTAGGTGCCTTCATATCATCAATACTCTTGAGAGCTTCATGTACATCCTCTTTTGTAAAAGGAGCTATGATTTCCAGTTGTTGTTTCCTGTTTAACACTGGTCTATTCCTTATCTTCTCAGGATGTATGACAGGTATACTTCCACATGTAGATCCTAATAGATTTTTGTAGAAATCAACCACTTCAGCTTCAATCTCTGTATATTCTGTTAAGGTGTTACCCTTACTATCAATGAGCCTTGTGATTTGATTCTAAACTTTCCTTCCTTTCATGTTATCAAAGAAGTAGGCATTATTGGTATCCCCCAGTTGTAGCTATTGTATTCTTGACTTCTGTTTGTAGATTGACTCTTCAATTTTATCTCATTTCTTCAATTGATATATCATCTCTTTCTCTTCTTCAAATAGTCTTGATTGTGCATTCTGATCTCTCATTCTTCCTCGTACTTCTTGCAGGTCTTCTATTATACTATTTATTTTCTGCTTAAAATTCATGAACTCTTTGTTGATTAACTGCTTCATATCTGCCCTTACACACTTCAAATTCTGCCATATATCTTCCATTGTCCATGCTTTCCATTTCCAGCTAGTTTCTACAATCTTCTTAAACTCAGGATGATCATCCATATAGTTATAAAACTTGAAAGGCCTTCTCTTAGTATCACAGTTCACATTTATGTCAATACCAAAGGGGAACGGTCTGAGAAAAGAGGATTCATGATATGTACTTGTCTAGGAGGCATGTTAAGCATCAATTTATCATTTACTAATGCTCTATCAATTCTACTGAATACATGGTTATTTGTCCATGTATATGATCTGCCTACTGTAGGTAATTCTGCCAAATTACATTCCACAACTTCTTCTCTGAAATCCTTTGTTTCACTATCCTGCACATCTCTGCCTTACATTCTGTCTTCAGCTCCCAGAATTGAATTGAAGTATCCAATTAGTAACCATGGCTCCTTGATTTGTTTCTCTATAGTCCTTACTATATCCCATAATGTTTTCCTATCCTGTACATTATGTAATCCATATACTGCAGAAAATTGAAACTCATTCTTGCTTGCAATACACTTTATAACCCATGTATCAGCTGTGCATAGCTTCCTATCATTGTAAACTGCAGTACATTTGGATTCCAAATCACCCAATTCTTCCTTTGCATGTATTTGACACATTATGGCCCCATTTCCATCCAGGTAATGTATTTGTATTTATCTTCTCAGCTTTTATTTTCACTTACTCTATGCTCATAATTGCTATAATATCTACTTTATTTGTCTTCACAAACACCTTTAACTCCTTGTGCTTGAACACTTTATTAAAGCCCCTGAAATTCCATGTTACTAACATTAAGCTATTGTATTATTATTGTGCACCACCACTACCTCCACTCCTCTACTTGTACTGCATTCTTCATTTCTCTTCATATTTTGATCCTGGCTTGTCTCTCTTAAATTGTTGAAACCGTTTAGTACTTGTACTTGATGCTCAGGTACATGTACTTTTTGCCCTTTAGTTGCTGACTTTCTTTTAACTTGTTGCCATTGTTCATCATTTGCTCTTGTCTTGTCACTTTCTTTTTGCTACTCATTTACTCTTACTTCCACTGCCTACTG
>MDKI01288453.1:0-20828 GCA_005239505.1 Nicotiana paniculata | reverse complement strand
CAGGATTATATTTGCAACGCCCGTTTAGTCTTCTACAAGACATAGTTGAGCGTGATCACCTAGCATAATTCTGCCTTCTATGTGACTACTTGATCCCATTTAGCAATCATGTTAAACTAAGTTATTTCAATAATGTTGAAGTCTTTCCTAAGTCAGTTAAAAGTCTCTTGTTTTGAACATTGTTAGATACTGCAAAGCATGTAACCAGATATACTTATGGCTTAACTCGTATATCCTGCCTATTTAATTTAAATGTTTTTGCATGTGATTGCTTTAAATACTAGTATGAATATATAGTCTAATCAAATGCCAATCTGTTTTAACTATGTGCTGAACATGGACTTTGTTTGTTTCTTGGTGTAGTTCTGTTTACAACTCTGTATTCTAAATCTGTTTGCTTCTGAAATTTAAATTTTTTTAACCTGCCCCCTTACCCTTATGCACTGGTTTTCAAACTCCTACTCTTAGTTATTTAGGTTCTCACCACCCCCCAGTGTGAGCACTACCTAGGGTCCTTGAGACTCCTCCGAACTCCGACACATTGGGGTTGGTTTTTCAATCTTCTATGAACTATTTTTCTGAGTCTGGTTCTGGTTTTAGCACTGCCCGGGGTCCCTGAGGTCCTTGGAACTTTGACACACTAGAAATCCAACTTTATGTGCCTTGGATGGATCACTATTATGCTCAAGAGTTTCTATATTTGAAGGCCTGGTTCCCAGGTTCATATTGGGCCTATGAAGACTCCCTATCTTCAATTTGAGCCTTACCCGATCTCTGGTGATGCAAACTGGTTTATGAGTTAATTGCTCTAGGTGACCTAACGCACCTTAATTCGTTAGGTGGACACTCTTCCAATATCTTACCCAATCCAAAAAAGGAGTTGTCCCAGAAATGTCGAAACCCGATTTCCCGAGAAAAAGGGGCGCGACAGTATGTCGACTCTGGGGATATTTCTAGGCTCTTACCACAACAAACCTTATTTTTGTGAGTTAGTCTTTAAGCATGCCTTATTACCCCGAATTACTTGCATACCCCTTCCCCTTCCCACTTTATGTGGATTTATTTGCCTATCTTCAGTTATTTACGATTTCTCTTTCTTGTTTTATCACTCTTTATTGTGGAAACTGACTTGTCTCTTTGTTTTCTCTCTTAACTGCCTTTACAATTATTAAATACCGCTTTTATCATTTTTCCATTGTGCAAATACGTGACAACGTGCTATTTTCTGTCGCATAAATCATGCTCAACATCATATTCCACTTGTGCGTAATTAATACCATAGAAACGCTTGATGAGTGTTTTCGCCCTTCTTATATCACCCTATTTGAATATGGAAAGGCTTATTTGCGGTAAAACTGGTCGATCAGCGGTGCAGTCGACGGTTCCGTGTCTTTCCCCCTAGAGTCGTCCGCTTGAGGATACCAGTCTAGACTTCTATAGAATCCTTACTCTGATTATAATTGTACATGCATCATGGTCAAACCTAGCCTGGGTTAATATGTTGTCTACATAATAACCCTTTAAGAAAAGTCTTGTCCAAAAGTCTTCCGGGGTTTCCATAATCCAACGGACGCAACCAAGATTCGTGCATTAATTTGGAGAAATAAGTGCCAATATGCTAATCATTAATGTATAAATAGTCGAATCTCGAGGGGGAACGGTCTAACCCTATTTGTTTTGCAGAAAATGAGGCATGAAGTCCCCAGGTTCGGCATGGTCCGTGACATATCACCATTGTTGCTAGATTGGTGGGAAGACCTTCCGTCAAGTGATAGAAACCATGTGAGAAGAGTCCTTGGAAACCTACCTTCCTTATTAGATATCCAACCAAATAATAGATTGATTAAAGCTGCTACTATGTTCTGGGACGGAGAAAGGACCGTGTTCCGTTTGGAAACATAGAAATGATCCCTCTTTTGGAGGAAATAGGGGGATTCGCTGGACTACCTTCGGACAAGCCCAGTTTATTGGTTCCAAAAAATCGCACTCCCAAAGGGTTTCTGAAAATTACGGGTTTGAAAAGAATGATGATTTGGTGTGTCTAAAGAAGTCCTGTGTACTCTTTGACTTCCTTTATGAACGATACAGTCACAACAAATCCTACCGTATCTTCCATGACGAGTTCTCCATCACTTCCTTGGGTTGGATTCATCGCAGGGTTTTTGTGTTTATCGTCTGCTTCTTGGGCATAATAGTGTTTCCAAGCAAAAAGGACAGAGTTCGAACCAGACTGGCCATGGTAACCAAAGTTTTAATGGGGGAATCGAGGGACAAACATATACTATTGTCCCTATGATTATAGCAGACATATATCAAGCCTTGGATCGCTGCCAGAAGGGGTTCAAACACTTCGAGGGTTGTAATCTGCTACTCCAAATTTGGTTTCTAGAACATTTCCAGAGAGGTCAATACCGCCAAGAGTTTCTGCGGAGGCCGTGGAACGATCAAATAGCCTTTCATCACCCCAAGAGAATGACCTTTATTCCAGATAGGTTTGCTCAACCGGGGAATGCTACATAATGGGTGCAATTTTTTGACAACTTGATTGAGGACCAGGTTCATTGGATGTTCGAGTGATTCCCCACCAATGATTTCATCATCCGATCTAGGGACGCTCCACACTTGGTTTTGACCAGGTTAAGGGGTATACACCCCTATGTTCCTATCAGGGTCATGAGACAAGCCAGTAGAAAACAAATTATACCACGAGTCTCCAAAATGAGTCAGTACAGGGCGGATTTCCAAGATGATGACATCCCATATAAATGTGAAGCTCAACATATGTGGCACTTGAAGATTATTGTGGAAAGTTACACCATCGATCCGGATCGATATCATGCAAGGCATGTGTACTTTTACCCATCGTGGTTGAAGGATTGCATAGCAGGAATAGTCGAGCAAGGGGTCTGTCGAGGAAACAGAGTCATAGATGAAGCTGTCGAAGCACAGGTGAAGTATAACAGACTACGCAAAAGGGTTCGCGAGTCCGAGGCTGAGCATCCAGAACAACACAAGACTGATGTGGAATTAATGAATGAATGGAGGGAAATGGCTACCAGATTGAATGAAAGGCTAGAATATCTGGAGCAGGGTCTGAATGAGTTGGAAGGGAAGATGAGGAAAAAAGTCATAGACTGCCAGAATGCTGAAGGTATCGAAGGAGGACATCTCGCCAGGGCATACCTGCTGCTGGACATGCTCGACCTAGGCAACCTGATTGATGGAGCCAAGAGAACCAGTCTTGGAGAAGGTCCTTCTGGGACCAAGTAGATTAGGCTTATTCATTTTTTCTTTTCGAATGTCATAAGGCCAAGTGCCATTAGTGACATACCTTATTGTCATTTTAGATTCGTCTTATTTATTGCGTTAATGAAATGAGGCAATTATTGGCGTTAAAAAAGTTCTCCAAATCTACTTGTCGCTAAGCCTACCTCGGGCACAACGAGGCTCCCAAATTAGGACGCGAATTTACATTCCTGCAATATGTGTTTAAATACTGCAAACATTCTTCAGAATTCTCGCTAACTTGGTTACCTTTTCTTTTTCTTTCTTTTTAATTATTCCCATCCCCTAAGGTTGGTTCACGCATACTGCCATCAGTAGCTTACCACACCAGATCCAGAGGCCCTCCACCTCCTCCTCTTCCAAGTGCATCAAAAGGAAAAGGGAAATCTAAGATGGACGATACGAGTGGCATCAGAAAAGACAACCCCACACATGTTGATAATGTGGAAACTTTTGATGGTAAGAGTACTCCGGCACTAAATGACTTGGTTTCGCGACTTGAACAGAAGATACTTGAACTACACGGTGAGCTTGAGTAGGTTCGTAATTTGGCAAACCTCTCCCTTACACTAAACATCTCAGATATCAACCATCCAAATATCCAAAACCCGGCACCTCCTCAAAATACACCAACCAACGCCCGCAGAATCCTCCCGCACCCCACCAATATACAACCCCTCCTCAAAATCCTTTACCCATACTTACACCTCCCCAATATCAGCAACGACTCAATGTCCGCAAATCACTTATCACACTCCTCAGAATACCCATCAGCCTAGCCCCGATCTCCAAAATTCAACCAATGATCACCACTACACCCAAACCATGGCATTTACCAAAACAACACCATATACGTGGAAACCTTACCCCACTCCGCTCATCCAATCTCATATACATTGGAATCCTCCGAAAAGGACATGCTCATTAAGAACATGGCAGAAGAGCTCAAGAAACTCACAGCGGGTTCAGGGTGTTGAAGGAGGCAAAGGAATCGAAGGTTTGAATTATGAGGATTTGTGCATTAAGCCAGATGTGGAACTGCTGGAGGGTTACAAACCTCCTAAGTTCGAGATGTTTGATGGAACGGGTGACCCAGAGGTACATTTGAGAACTTATTGTGACAAGCTCGTAAGGGTTGGAAAGGACGAATGGATTCGCATGAAGCTATTCATGAGAAGCCTCACTGGAGACCCCCTATGTTGGTACATAAGTCAAATTCCCAATAAATGGGCTAATTGAGTAAGCATGGCATCGGATTTCATGGATAGATTTAGATTCAACACGAAAAATGCACCAGGAGTCTTTTATATGCAGAATCGCAAGAAGAAGCCCATTGAGACTTTCCATGAGTACGCTACTCGATGGAGCTCAGAAGCAGCGAAGGTCAGGCCGACATTAGGTGAAGAGAAAATGAACAAGTTCTTTGCCAGGGCTTAGGATCCACAATATTATGAAAGGTTAATGGAAATCGAGAATCACAAGTTCTCCGATAATCATCAAGCTCGGAGAAAGGATCGAGGAAGGTATCAAAAGTGGAATGGTGAAAAATTTTGAGGCACTGCAGGCCACGAATAAAACACTACAATCAGGTGGCATATCAAAGAAGAAAGAAGTGGGAACAATCTCCATTTGTGTACCAAACACCTCCACCCAATACCAACCTTCAACTCCTAGATATCCTCAACCCGCTACTGCCTACCAAACCTATAATACCCAACCAGCCTATTATCTTTCACCTCCAGATCGTCCAAATTATCAAAAACCCAGGCCTAATTTTGATCGCAAACCACCTAGACAATACACCCCTATTGCTGAAACCATTAACCAATTGTATGAAAGATTAAAAGCTGCTGGATATGTCACCTCTATTCCTGCCGTGGCTATGGAAAACTCATCACAATGGGTCAACCCAAACAAGACGTGTGCGTACTATTCCGGTATGAAGGGACATACTATTGAGGAATGATGCACCATGAAAGATAAGATCCAAACACTGATTGATAGCAAGGTCATACAGGCAAAAGAAACCACACCCATTGTCCGCAACAACCCCCTTCCAGATCATAGGGGTGAAGGCGTCAATGTAATAAAAAGCGATGAAGAAGGGATCCTGAGGGATCAATCTGACTTATTCGGGAAGGTGATGATCCTAGAAGCCGGTAGTCACGCTCAATCCCATTGTGATATAAGTACAACTACCAGTCAAAGTTGAGGTAGCCGCATCGGCTCCCATTGAAGTATAAGTGACGCCACCTGCAGCTACACTTGCTCCGTTTGAGATAGAAGTATCCACACCTTTCACTGTGACGGTGACATCCACCCCGTCCTTCAGTTCCAATGCTATACCTTGGGATTATGTTGCCGAGGCTAGGAGAAAGAGGAAAGCAAAGATGGAAGAGTCCGACACTGCACAAGGGATGACTATAACGGGCAAAATTTACACACCTGAGCATTTGGGAGAGACCAGTAGGTAAGCTTCTAACAAATAACCCGTCATTTAAACTGGTCCGGACGACCTCTGGAGGAAAGTACAAGCAAGGAAGTATTCTGTTGTTGATCATCTGAATAAGACTCCCGCCCAGATATCCATCTTATCATTGCTGCAAAATTCCGAAGAACACATGAAAGCTCTAATAAATGTACTGAATAAAGCATATGTGCCCAACAACATTACTAGCGGAGAAATGGGAAACATGGTGGGACAAGTGTTAGAAAGCCATAAGATCACCTTACATGAAGACGAATTTCCACCTGAAGGATTGATCCACAACAGGGCGCTGCACATCACAGTGCAATGTGCAGATAAGTTCATTGCTAGAGTTCTGATAGACGGAGGGTCCAACCTCAACATCTGTCCCCTGACAACTCTGAAGAGGTTGGGCAAGGGCCTACATGAAATACGAGCATGACCTTTGAATGTGAAATCATTCGATGGGTTACAAAGAACTACGATTGGAGAAACCAACCTATGCTTGAAAATAGGTCCTACCTGGTTCGATGTTGAATTCCAGGTACTAGACATATCCGCCTCATACAATATGCTGCTGGGACGACCTTGGATACATGCCGCTGGAGCTGCCGCATCTACATTGCACCAAGCGGTAAAATTTGAAGGAACAATCAAGAAGTGACCATCCATGGAGATGGGAGCAACCCCATTTACACCAGTCAGACTGTTCCGGTGGTAGAAAATAGAAGGAAGTTAGGTGGAGAAACCTACCATCGCATCAAACATGTTAACACGATTGAGAAGGATAAATGGTGGATTAGAAAAATAGAGAGCATACTGGCATGGGCAAGGTATGAACCTGGTAAGGGGATTGGTAAAAAGCTTCAAGGTATCTCCAAACCAGTACAACTAAAGCGCCATGACACAACTTTCGGGCTTGAATATCAGTATACCTGGCAGGAATATCGGAATTAGTCGCCACCATAGCGTGGTCCATACTATAATCTTGAGAAAACCATTCCGTACCTGAATCAGACCTTCCATCAGGCCGATACAGTATGGGGATCAGAGGAAGAAGAAGCCTTGGCAGCATTGAGGAACTTGTTCTTGGAAGACGATGATATGGATTGTTGTGTAATAGTTGAGGAGGAGGAGGAGGAAAAAGGCCTCACTATCTAGACTGTGGAGAGAGGAGCATTCCTCAAGAACGGGATTGTTAGAGCATCAAGGGCCCGACGAGACCCGGGGTAGCAAGGCTTAATAACATTATTTACTTTTTCTAAAAATAAAATGATTTCCTCTTTTGCATTTTGTTTTAAATAATATTTTCAATGTTCCAAAAACGTTATTTGAGATATTGAAAATCATTTTGTTGGACTCTTTAAATGTCTTGATGTTTTATTATTACTATTTTTCTTTCATATCTTTATCCCTACAGCATTACTATTTCTTACCTTGATGAACAACGACTGTGACATTTAATGAGACAATGCAACAGAAGGATAGTGACTCAGAAGAAATAGAAGACGAGGATGTAATACCTGAGAAAATTGTTAGAGAAGTGGAGAATTTTGAGAACAAGCCCAAGTCCAACATGGACGAGACCGAGAGAGTCAACTTGGGAGATTTCAAAATCGTCAAGGAAACTCGCATAAGCATCCATTTGTCACCGTCAGAGAAAGAAGAATACACTCGGTTCCTGAAAGAATATGAGAATATCTTTGCATGGTCATACGACAATATCACAGGGTTGAGCACATCCATAGTGGCTCACAAGTTACCTACAAATCCAATGTGTCCCCCAGTGAAACAAAAACTTAGGAAATTCAAGCCAGAGATGAGCCTGAAAATCAAGGAGGAAGTTACTAAGCAGATTAAAGCCAAGGTCCTCAGAGTAGTTGAATACCCTACTTGGTTGGCCAATATTGTACCAGTTCCAAAGAAAGATGGGAAAGTCAGAGTCTGTGTTGATTATCAGGATCTAAACAAAGCAAGTCGCAAGGATGATTTCCCGCTACCAAACATACACATTCTGATCGACAATTGCACCAACCATGAACTCCAGTCCTTTGTAGATTTCTTCGCGGGTTAACATCATATTTGGATGGACGAAGAAGATGCAGAGAAAACAACCTTCATTACACCATAGGGAGTGTACTGCTACAAAATGATGTTGTTCGGTTTGAAGAATGCTGGGGCCACCTACATGAGGGTTATGACAATGATCTTCCAAGATATGATACATAAAGAAATAGAGGTATATGTTGACGACGTCATCATCAAATCCAATAGGGCTACAGATCACATAGCAGATTTGAGGAAATTCTTTAATCGGCTTCGAAAGTACAATCTAAAGTTAAATCTCGCAAAATGTGCATTCAGGGTTCTTGCCGGAAAATTATTGGGATTCATCGTCCGTCGCCGATGAATAGAGTTGGAACCGTCAAAGGTTAAAGCCATCCAGGAATTACCACCACCAAAAAGCAAGAAGGATGTGATGAGTTTCTTGGGACGTCTCAACTACATCAGCCGTTTCATAGCACAGTCCACAGTAATATGTGAGTCGATTTTCAAAATGCTGAAGAAGGATGCCGCAACCAGTTGGATCGAGGATTGTCAAAAGGCTTTTGACAAAATCAAGGAATATTTGTCCACACCACCAGTCTTAGTCCCGCCAGAGCCAGGTAAACCACTACTAATCTACCTTGTAGTGTTAGATGGAGCCTTCGGTTGTGTTCTGAGATAACATGATGAAACGGGAAGAAAAGGGTAGGCCATATACTACTTAAGCAAGAATTTCACTCCTTATGAAGCACGATACTCTCTGGTAGAATGCACTTGTTGCGCTCTAACCCGGATAGCTCAAAAGTTAAGGCACTACTTCTGTGCCTATACTACATATCTCATATCAAGGATGGATCCCCTGAAGTACATCTTTCAGAAACTCATGCCTACTGGGAAGCTGGCCAAGTGGAAAATCTTGCTGAGTGAGCTCGACATTATCTATGTAACTCAGAAAGCAGTCAAGGGACAAGCATTAGCAGATCATCTTGCTGAAAATCCTGTAGGAGGAGAATACGAACCCCTACAAATGTATTTTCATGATGAGGAGGTATTATTCGTATGAGAAGCTGAAGCCTACGACGGTTCGAGGATGTTTTTCGACGGGGTTCCAAATTTTAAAGGAGTGGGTATCGGAGTCGTCTTGGTATCAGAAACCAATCAGCATTATCCGGTGTCTGCAAAACTCAAACTCCCATGCATAACAACATGGCGGAATATGAAGCATGTATATTAGGGCTCAACCTGACAGTTGATATGAATATTCAGGAACTGCTGGTAACCGGCGATTCAGACCTCCTGGTACATCAAGTACAAGGAGAATGGGCTACCAATAATTCCAAAATACTGCCATATCTGCATCATGTATAAGAAATGAAGAAGCGGTTCACAAAGATAGAATTCTGGCATGTCCCCAGAATTTAAAATGAATTCGCAGACGCGTTGGCCACCTTGTCATCAATGATACAACATCCAAACAAGAATTTCATTGATCATATTCTGGTGAGGATCCATAATCAGCCGACATACTGTGCTCATGTTGAAGAAGAAACAGACGAAAATCCCTGGTTCCACGACATCAAAGAATATTTGACAAAAGGAGAATACCCGGAGCATGCGAACCATACTCAGAAATGCACCCTTCAGAGATTGTCCAACCATTTCTTCCAAAGCGGAGGAACCCTATACAGGAGAACTCCCGATCTGGGACTGTTAAGGTGTGTTGACGCAAAAAGGCTTCCAAATTTCTCGAGGAAATACATGTCGGAACCTGCAGCCCACATATGAACGGATTTATCTTGGCCAAGAAGATACTCAGGGCCGGATACTTTTGGATGAAAATGGAAACAGACTGCATACTGTACGTTCAGAAATGCTAGCAATGCCAAATACATGCAGACATGATACGAGTGCCGCCAAAAGAGCTTAATGCAACAAGATCAACTAGGGCTTTCGCTGCCTGGGGAATGGATTTCATCGGCCCAAATTGAGCCCACCGCTTCAAATAGGCACCGGTTCATTTTAGTGGCCATCGACTACTTCACCAAATGGGTTGAAGCTGCATCTTACAATGCGGTAACCATGAAAGTCGTCGCAAATTTTGTTAGAGACCAGATTGTTTGTCGATTTGGGGTTCCAGATCCATCATCACTGACAATGCCGCCAATCTCAATAGTGATCTGATGAAATCCATGTGTAAAACTTTCAAAATCAAGCACAAGAATTCCACAATATACATGCTTCAAATGAATGGAGTCGTAGAGGCCGCCAACAAAAACATCAAGAAGATACTAAGAAAAATTGTAAAAAATCACAAGCAATGGCACGAGAAATTACCATTCGCCTTACTGGGATACTTATCACAATCCACACATCAGTAGGGGCAACTCCCTATCTGCTGGTTTATAGTATCGAAGTTTTCATTCTCGCCAAGGTAGAAATTACTTCTTTAAGAATCATACAAGAAGCCGAACTCATCGATGCCGAATGGATACGGAACCTCTATGAGAAATTAGACCTCATATACGGAAAGAGGATGAATGCAGTGTGTCACGACTAGATCTATCAAAATAGAATGTACAGGGCATTCAATAAAAGGGTCAAACCAAGACAGTTCACGCCGGGGCAGCTGGTACTGAAATGGATCTTTCCGTATCAAGATGAGGCCAAAGGGAAATTCTCTCCCAACTAGCAAGGTCCTTACATGGTTCATAGAGTACTGACAGGAGGAGCACTCATACTCGCAGAGATGGACGGAGAAATCTAGCCAAAGCCTATCAATTCAGATGCAGTCAAAAGATACTATGTGTAAACCATTTATGCTTCTTCATATGATGTAAATTGAACTACGCTCTACCTGATTCCCATTTAAGAGGGGATACGTAGGCAGCTCTGTTGCTTCGGTCATAATTTAATAAAATTTCCATTTTCCCCACAATCAGAAACTGGGGCAGAATTTTTAGGAGGACCCTCAAAATTACGAAGCAAGTTCAGCCAACCGCAGCATATGGAGCAGTCAGAAAGGTCATCTAGTTAACTGGGGCAGAATTTTGAGGAGGACCCTCAAAATTCTACGGCAGCGGAAGTTGCAATGTCTCTAATAATGTCACAGTTACTGGTTCATCTAACTAACTTCTAAATTGCATACTACTATGTCTTGAAAATTATACACGCATGCTTTTGAAAATAATCTTTGCTTTAGCCAAATGCTACCCTATTAGCTTGAACATGATCTTCAAACAAAGCGGAGCAAATCGAGAAAGAAAAGGTTCGAACCAACCTCTCCCCGCAAAAACTCACAAATTTTCTTTGGATGCAGGACTATATCATCATGATAAACACCATCGCAATGACACAATCGCTATGCATGAAACACATTTTCAGCTAAGAATACTTCACTCTTACTCTTCTCTTTGCATGAGACTAAGCCCTGTCTCAATCCTTGCATGAGGTTAAGCCCTGCCTCCCTACTTGCATAAGGATAAGACCTGCCTCCCTATTTGTATAAGGATATGCATTGCATTCTCCTTGCATGGGACTAAGCACTGTCCCAAATCTTGCATGAGACTAAGCACTGTCTCTAGCGCTGCATAAGGCTAAATCCTGCCTCTATATCTGCATGAGACTAAGCACTGTCTCGGTCCTTGCATGAGGCTAAGCCCTGCTTCTCTATTTTCATAAGGCTAAGCACTGCATTCTCGTCACATGAGACTAAGACCTGTCTCAATCCTTGCATCATGGTCTAAGAATGTCATCCTCAATCGCGCAAAGACAATTTTCATGGTCTGAAGGGAATTTGCATCATGTCTAAATTAAAGCAAATTTATACGTATATGCTTGCAGTACATCTTTAGATTTGCAGGAGACCCAGTGAGTAACTGTTATCCCAACAGGAGCAATCCCGTTCCAGTTCCTTCAAATTATTCCAAACCTGACCACTCACCATAACCATTTCATATATTCGAAACCTTTTGTCCGCCCTTGTGACAACTCCATCGGTTTATTCCACCGGTGGATCCAGAACTACACACGACTTGATTCTTGTAAAACTAGGGATATGTAGGCAGCTCAAATGTCAGAGTACGACCTATATTTTTCCAATCGCTCCAGTCGGTCAAAATCGGTCATCATTTCTTTACCCGACACTCTTTCATCCTTCCCGGGTAAAGAGGGGCAGTTATTGATACCCAATTTTTCTCATATTTTTTAAATATACATATATACTTTCAAAATAGTGCATATGCACCATCACTTGATTTATAAACAGATGTAAGCATTTTTCATAATTTCCTATAATTTTTAAAGGGCTTTAAATCAATTTATTCTTGCGTTTTATAATATAAATACTCATTAATTACCTCACAAATTATTTTAAAATTATTTTATCATCTAATTTCACCATTTATACCCATATTATGTTTAAATATTTTTAACATATTTGTCATAATTGCATTTGCATTTTTAGGCCAAAATTGCACATTTGCAATAATGGCCTATATGTACTTATCATTACTTTAAATATGCCAAAATAATCCTTTTATACTTTTTATAGTGTTAAATAAATATTTTTACTTATTTTACGCACAAATAATCCTTTCATTTTTTCCACACCTGTTTCAACCTTTAATATTTCAATCTCTGTGTATTTCCTTTATTACTTCTGACTGATTTCACTTACCCTAAAATTTAGGTTCAAACCTTAATTATTTCCGTCTATATGTCTTTGTATTTTTGCCTAATTTCTAGGGTTTTCGACTATTTGATTATTTTCTTTTTAATGTTTATGTCTATCTGTCTTTAACCATGACCGTTAATTGCTGACTAATTTTACTTAACCCAAAATTAGGATTTTGAAATCAGTCTCTCCTTTTTGTATAGCACTGGTATTTCCTTATTTTTCGTTCGATTTACCTGTTCTTGCCTTATTTGGTCCGACATTTGGTTGTTAATTTATTCTATTTTCCTTAATCTAAGTATTACATGCCTGATTTTATGCTATTGATTGAAACTGACTTTAAACTAATTCTGTTAATTGATTCCAATCCTTATTTGTCTATGATTGACTTATTACTTATTTGTCTGCCTCATTAAGTACTATTTAAGCCCCTTCTCCCTCTCCCCTTAGAGGGAATGAAACTCTCATTTTTCTACTCACTAAAAACTTATGCTATCTTTTTATTCTCATATTCTGTTTTCTACACTAAGTGGATATTATTTGGCTGGCTTAAAGCCAAGGCAAATTCTCTGGAATTTCAACGATTATTGCATTTTTACTTGCTTTCTTCTAAACTTATATGCCTTAACTCTTTCTATTCTATTCTCTATGCTTTATTAGACTAGTCTGTTTCAATTTCTAGCATAATTTTGCCTTCTATCTGACTACTTGATCCCATTTAGCAATCATGTTAAACTAAGTTATTTCAATAATGTGAGGTCTTTCCTAAGTCAGTTTTAGGTCTCTTGTTTTGAACTTTGTTAGATACTGCAAGCATGTAACCAGATATACTTATGGCTTAATTCGTATATCCTGCATGTTTAATTCAAGTGTTTTTTCCTCTGTGATTTCTTTAAATACTAGTATGAATATCTAGTCTAATCAAATGACAATTTGTTTTAACTATATGCTGAACATGGACTTTGTTTGCTTCTTGGTGCAGTTCTGTTTACAACTCTGTATTTTGAATCTGTTTGCTTTTGAAAATTAAATTATTTTTTTAACCTGCACCCTTTAACCTTATGCACTGGTTTTCAAACTCCTACTCTTAGTTATTTAGGTTCTCACCACCCCCAGTGTAAGCACTGCCTAGGGTCCTTGAGACTCCTCCGAACTCTGACACATTGGGGCTGGTCTTCCAATCTTCTATCAACTATTTTTCTTAGTATGGTTCTGGTGTTAGCACTGTCCCGAGTCCCTGAGGCCCTTGGAAATTTGACTAACTAGAAACCCAATTTTATGTGCCTTGGATGGATCACTATTATGCTCCAAAGTTGCTATATTTGAAGGCCTGGTTCCCAGGTTCATATTGGGCCTATGAAGACTCCATATAGTGTAATGGATACTATTATGTAATTTATTCATTCTGGATTGTAATAATTTCTGTAATAACAGAATTGGGGTTGATTAGTGAAAGTTGGGGAGTTTACTTCTATTTTTGTTAAAATTGGGTAGAAATCCTGCCTATAGGTTTAATTATGTTGATCAAGTCATGTGAGTGTTATTACTTGTTTAGAGATCCTACCTATGAGATTTTCTTGATTGTTTAATTTTGTATTTTTACACTTGCATATTAGAGATCCTGTTTATAAGCCTTTTCGTTAATTCTGCATTAGAAATCCTGTTCCTAGGATCCACATATATTTTTAACTCAACGTGCATTAGTAACCATGTCTATATGATTCTGTTTGAAATAATAACCTTTCCATGGAAATATGCTTAAAATACTGCCCACATAAAGTTGTAGATATCATGCCTATAGGGTGAAATCAATCTCAAACCTATAAAACATGCCTATAGGATTTAAAACTAATAGATATCATGTCTATAGGAGTTTAAATCATCCAGCACCTAGATATCATGTCTATGGGAGTTTAAATCAACCCAGCACTTAGAAATCATGTTTGTAGGAGTTTAAATCAATTCTGCAATTAGAAAACATGCCTATAGGATCTAAAAGGGATAAAAACCTGTCTATATGAGTTAAAATCAGCAGTTCACTTAGAAATCATGTTATAGGTCTATAATTAATAAACTCATTGAAACCATGCCTATAGGGTTCCATTAATCAGTTATGAGTTCGACCAAGTCTGGCTATCACTTAAGCAAATCTGTAGGGGTTGCTAATGATTCTGGGCCTAAAAATTATGACATATTGCTGCCTGGAAGTGCCCAGATTCATGCTTAATAAAATCAGTAGGCAAGATAATAAGTCTCGATGAACGCCTTAATAAAACTGCTTCTTTACATTATGTTTTTGCTCATATAGATATCCTGCCTATAGGATTCTAAGATTAACAAAGTTTCCTGATTCAATTGCGTGCATTTGTTGCTTATGTGTGGAGGTTAATGTGAGCCTTTATTTGTTTTCTTACATGAAAGTCCTATTTGTATTTTTGTTTGTCGCCTAAATTCTCATTTTAAGTAACATAGCAGTCTAGAACCACTCTAAATAGAGGTTCTAATACCTCTGGGGTCATAGGTAAGGGACGGGTAGTGCACGCATAGGGGACGAGTTAGAAGCTATTAGAACGCTTAGGTAACAACTGAAAGATAGTAATTGGGTAGTAAAGGAGATGATAGCCCGTGCGCTAATGCTATGAGTAACACTCCAACATGGGGAAGTTACAAAGTATTGCATGGAATGATCCTATAGGCTAAAAAACCTAGGACCCCCTTTAATCCTGTTTAAGTAACTTGCATTGTCCAAATTGTTTTCCTCCCCTTTTAGACTAATTCGCTTAATTTAAGTTCGGTCGGGAACGCCGTTGTGGACCTCGAGGGGTGCCTAACACCTTCCCCCCGAGTTAATTTGAGCCCTTACCCGATCTCTAGTGATGCAAACTGATTTATGAGTTAAATTCTATAGGTGCCCTAGCGCACCTTAATCCGTTAGGTGGCGACTCTTCCAATCTCTTACCCAATCCAAAAAAGAAGGAGTTGTCCCAGAAATGTCGAAACCCGATTTCCCGAGAAAAAGGGACGCGGCACATTTTTGGTAAATGACCTCCGAATTAGAATTTGACAGTTCCAATAGGTTCGTATGAGCATTCGGTCTTGGGCGTATGTTAGGAGCGGGTTTCGTATGACCCGGGTGCGTTTCAGCGCCAAATAGTGAAAGTTGGATTCTTGAAGGTTTTAGAAGTTCTATAAATATGGTTTGGAATGCGTTTGATGATATCGAGGTCCAAACAAAATTTTGAGACCCGGAATAGTTCCTAATGTCATTTAAGACTTGCACGAAAAATTTGGAATCATTCCGAGTAGTATAAGTACGTTTCGGCATGTTGGAAGTAGATTGAAGAATTTAAAGTTCATAAGTTTGATTCAATTCGTTTTAGGGTGTGATTCTTGGTTCTAATGTTGTTTTGGGCATTCCGAAGGTTCGAGCAAGTCCGTTTGATGATTTTGAACTTCTTGGTATGTTTGGATGGGGCCTCCGAGGCCCCGGATGCTATTCGGACGTCGCGCAAGTCGAGTCCAAGCTCAAAATGAGCTGCTGGTGCACCCGTTCTGGTGCGACCGCACCTGCGGTTGGGCAGCCGCAGGTGCTAGCTCGCAGGTGCGGGCGAATCTGTGTAGATGCAACCCAAGAGCGGAGCCCAGGTTTCGCAGATGCGGTCCCTTTTCCATAGAAGTGGAACCGCAGGTGCGACCCTAGCCAGCCTTCCCCCTTTCTGCAGATGCGGATGGTGGTACGCAGAAGCGAGACCGCAGGTGCGGTCCACGCGCCGCAGGTGCGAAAGAACTGGAGGCAATAAGGTTCTTTTAAAAATGGGACTTAGGTATTTGTGTGTCATTTATTTTCAACTTTGGGCGATTGGGGAGCTCTTGAGAAGGAGATTTCGACATAGTCTTGTGACGTAAGTAAATTCTACCTAATGTGAACTTAATGCATAGTTTATGGGTAGATTTTAACATGTAAATTAGTAAAAATTGTGGGTTTAGAGTAAAACCTAGGGTTTTGATAAAAATAAGATTTAACCATAAATTTGTTATGGAATCTAGTAAAAATCACATATTCTTGATCCTAAGGTTATGGATAACGATTTCCTTCAAAAATTTACGGAATCTGAGCATGTGTGCCCGGGGGTGAATTTTAGAAATCTTGCAAATTAGGTTGGGTAATCACAGAGATGGTGGAATTTTGAACTTTTGAGCATAGATTGATTTGTTCATGTAATATTTGTCTAGTTTCGAGTTGTTGGGCGTCCAATTTGGAGGTTTGAGCGCGCCCTTGAATTGGGAAGTGGACTTTGATACGAGGTAAGTCTTTTTTCTAACCTTGTAAGAGAAAAATTTTCCCATAGGTGAATTTATATAATATGTGATTACTTGTGGGGGACTATGTACGCACGAGGTGATGAGAGTCCGTATGTAGTGACTATTCTTGTTATGTTCGGGTAGTTTTAGGCTTACGCCATTTTTTGTGAAAATTGTTAATTGATTATATGGACTATTTGTATTGGATGGGAATTCATTTCAAGATCTTAAGAATTTGAAGGTTTCAAATAAATTATCATTTTAAAAGGATTGAGGGAAATATGTTGTATTTATATGTAACCGTTTTGCAATTATATTTCGTGAGCGGGGTGATCCTTTCCACTACTCTCATGGGAGCAGGCCGTTCTCCTTGGCAGATTAATAGATGCATCTATGGTACGTGCCGTTCGACCCTTCGGCAATGCATATTTTTATTATTTTGTTGGGTCGGGCCGTACGTCCTTGGCATTACATGCGCATGTTATTTGCTTGGCACTTTTCTATGACTTTAATATGCTTTAAATGCCTTAAAATATAAATTGTCAACTGAAATGATAGAAATTTAAATGTATATTTAAGGGAAGTCTGGTCACTTCCTGTTACAATCTGTTATCTAGCCTTAATATTCATGCTTAGACTCATACTTAAATACGTATTGTTTGGCCCTAGTAAGTGTCAAGTCGACCCCTCGTCACTACTTCTTCGCGGTTAGACTGGATACTTACTGGGTATATATTGCTTATGTACTCATACTATGATTTTATACTTAATTGTACAGGATATGAAGCAGGTGCATCTAGCTACCCGTCCGGAGCGCGTTCTTGATATTTGGTCCGATATTTCCACGGTGAGCTGCTCCATTCTGATGTCGTTCAGCAGCGTGTTGGAGTCTCTCTTTTAATTTTGACTGTCTATTCTATTTCAAGCAGTCGAGTAGATTTATTCTTTTGTGCATACTACTAGATGCCCACATACTTGTGACACTAGTTCCTGGCACACACATTAGTAGACTATTCTTTTGGGATGTAATCACTTAATTATGACTTCTTTTGGTCATTTCAGTTTTAAATTGCCTAACCTATTTGTTATTATCGAATGCTTTAAATTTAAGTTAATTAAATGCTGGAGATGTTTTGGTAAGATAAATGGAACCCATTATTTGATTAGTGTTAGTTTGCCTAACATCAGTGTTGGGCGCCATCGCATCCTAAAATGGAAATTGAGTCGTGACAACTTTAAGCTTTAGCTCTTGTATCAATTATCCTATTTTGCAGTGCACTTTCTTCTACAATTTTTGGTGTATACTTGACACTAACTGATAATGCTAATGGGTTTTGAGATAACTTAAGAAGTCCCGGGAAATGTGGAAAGCAATTTTATCCATGTTATAATTTTCATTCAGCTCTTATTAGAAGAACAATTCTTCAATAAAGAAGGACCGCTGGAAAGGAATATTATGTGTTAACTGTTTATTTGAAAAGCTCCACTTATGTGATTAGTTGAAGCACGCTGTCAGTTCCAGTCTAACACCTAGCTCTTGCATATGAGTACTAAAAACTAGATTTCTTTTTGTTTGATATTACTCATTAGTTCTGAATTTTTGTTTTGTGTTTTTTTTTTACAAATAAAGTAAACTGATTTCTATATAACTTAGTGCTTAAGTTTACAAATAATTTGAATTGTTAGTGGTGTAACAAAAAATTAAATTATTTTGTCCTTGGTCCGTTCTTTTTTTTATTTTTTAAAAGAAAGATAAATATAGGCTTTACCTAATAATATTTGGATTTTGTTTTCCTTTTAATGAAAATTTCTAATTTCCTTAAAAAATATGCATATAGTCATATACTTGCTTAAAATTGGCCCAACAGTGTTGTATGAATCTTTTATAGCCAATCGCAAATATTACTTTAAGCTTTAGCTCTGGTATCAATTATCCTTTTTTGCAGTGCACTTTCTTCTACTACTGTTTTATACTTGGTTATCAAATTAACGACACTTTTTTCCCATTTTAGTGAGCCACTTAAAACTTTTAATCGCCTTAATTAATTATATTAATTAATTCGGAGGCCAACATGAGCCCTTACTTGTCTTATGTGTTACTTGTTTAAGTCCTAATGTGCTTCTTTTATGTGATGCTAATAAGAATAGGAATAAAAACTTGAGATTTTTCTTTAAGTCTAGAACCATCCCTTTAGAATAGTGTCCAAAACCTCCTGGACTATAAGAATGGGACGGGTAGGCTTACTAATGCACGATTTAGAATTAATTAGTGCGCTTTACATAACAACTTAAAGATAGTAAAGAGGGTAACGGACATGATATACAAATTGCCCGAATAGTCATTACATTTTTGGCTATAGAAGTCTTAGTAGGCTTTGAACGTGAGTTGATCAATTACGCTTAAAAATTTAGGACCCCCTTTTAATTAATTAATTAATTGTATTCCTATCGTGATTTCTTCCTTTTGCATATTACTACATGCGGAGAAGCGAGGTCCTATCCTCCTAGTTTATATTTAGCTTATACATATGTCCCTATAGCGAGATTTTGTATTTTCTTTAAAAATCTGTCCATGTCATCCCCTCGTCTTTTCGTATAATATATGTTTTTCTTATAAAAGAATTGCTTTTTCCTACTGAATGTTTCTGGTCATCCAAATCACTATCTTTCCTTTGATCTTTTTTCTATTGTTTTTGCTCACGTAAAATAATTGATACATAACTTGTTTATTCAACCATTTAGACCATTTAGAGTAATTCTCAATCACATAGATCCCACATAGTTTAAAATTCGTCCGGGAATCACATTTGTGGACCTTGAAGAGTGCCTAACATTTTCTCTTCGAGGTAATTTAAACCCTTACCTAATCTTTGATGACGTAGACTAGTTAACTTAGATTTATTTCCAAATAGGTGCCCTAATGCACCCTAAATCGTTAGGTGGCGACTCTTCTCTTTTAATACCCATTTAAAAGAGTTTCACATGTCGAAACCTACTTTCGTGAGTAAATGGGGTGCGACAATCACAATTTTATTTTACTGCTTTATTTATACCGAGCTTTTCTTTTCAATAATCAAATCGATAAAAATCGAGTTCTGCGGTTATGACATGTAACGAAACCGCTGAGTGCAATGACCCAGATTACGAGGAGTATGACAAGAGCATGATGCCCGACAATCTCCCGTAGGATATCGAGAAGTTGGAGAGTAAGGAAAAGCCCAACCTTGAAGAAACAGAAGTGGTCAATCTTGGAAGTGAAGAAGATGTAAAAGAAACCAGAATTAACATCAACCTAGAAGCCGAGCAAAAAAAAAATGATTGAGCTCCTCCGACAATACGTCAACGTTTGCATGGTCCTATGATGAAATGCCAGGATTAAGCACCGACATTGCCTCGCATCGATTACCCATTGACCCTGCCAGACCGCCGGTCAAGCAGAAGCCCAGAAAGTTCAAATACGATTTAAGTCTGAGGATAAAAGAAGAAGTGACCAAACAGATAGAAGCAAATGTAGTAAGGGTCATCAACTATCCAAGCTGGTTGGCAAACATCGTCCCAGTGCCCAAAAAGGACGAAAATATCAGAATATGTGTGAACTATCGGAATCTTAACAAAGCTAGCCCAAAGGACGGTTTCCCCTTGCCAAACATCCACATCCTTATCGACGATTGCGCGAAGCATGAACTACAATCGTTTGTGGATTGTTTCGCTAGGTACCATAAAATATTAATGCATGAGGAAGACGCATAGAAGCAACTTTCACCATGCCTTTGGGAGTCTACTGTTATAGGGTTATGTTGTTCGTTCTCAAGAACGCTGGCGCCACCTCCATGAGGGCCATGTAAACCCTCTTTCATGGCATGATTTTTAAATAAACTGATGTGTATGTGGATGATGTCATCATAAAATCTTGAAAGAGTTTGGAGCACTTCGACGACCTGAAGAAATTTTTCGAACGCCGGTTTAATTTAATTATAATATGAGGTCATTTATGGTGTATTGATGCGAGACTAAATTGCATAGTTTAACATGTGATATACCTTACATTTTATGCGC
>ML326062.1:0-10208 GCA_005239505.1 Nicotiana paniculata | reverse complement strand
GCATGATATTTGTCCGGGACATCAAATACGACCCAAGGAACCATAACCAACGCTTCAAAATGATCAAGTTACATTTTTTTGGCATTTTATGGCAATTAAACTGGAATTCCGCTCGTTGTGCCTGTATTATCGCCGACCATGGTCCAGGCTGGACGCCTTGGTACGTAGCCGATACCGGATTGCAAGATGTTTGTTTGGGACATTAAATACAACCCAAGGAACCATAACGAACGCTTCGAAATGATCAAGTTATATTTTTTGGCATTTTATGGCAATTAAATTGGAATTCCGCCAGTCGTTCCTGTATTATCGCCTGCCATGGTCCAGGCCAGAGGCTTTGGTATGGAGCCGGTACCGGATCGCATGATATTTATTCTGGGACATCAAATACGACCGAAGGTACCATAACCAACGCTTCGAAATGATCAAGTTACATTTTTGGCATTTTTTAAACAGGAATTCTTCCAATCATGCCCGTATTATCGCCTGCCATGGTCCAGGCCGCAAGCCTTGGTACGGAGCCGGTACCGGAACGCATGATATTTTTTTAGGACATCAAATATTACCCTAGGAACCATAACCAACGCTTCAAAATGATCAAGTTACATTTTTTGGAATTTTATGTCAATTAAACTGGAATTCCGCAAGTCGTGCATGTATTATCGTTTGCCATAAACCAGGCAGGACGCCTTGGTACAAAGCCAGTATCGGATCGCATGATATTTGTTCGGGACATCAAATACGACCTAAGGAACCATAACCAACACTTCGAAATGATCAAGTTATATTTTTTTGCATTTTATGGCAATTAAACTGGAATTTCGCAAGTCATGCCTGTATTATCGCCTTCCATGGTTCAGGCCGGAGGCCTTTGTACGGAGCCGGTACCGGATCGCATGATATTTTTTTGGGACATCAAATATGATCCAAGAAACCATAACCAACACTTCGAAATGATCAAGTTACATTTTTGGCATTTTATGGCAATTAAACTGGAATTCCGCAAGTCGTGCCTGTATTATCACCTGCCATGGTCCAGGCGGGACGCCTTGGTATGGAGCCGGTATCGGATAGCATGATATTTGTCCGGGACATCAAATACGACCCAACGAACCATAACCAACGCTTCAAAATGATCAAGTTACATTTTTTTGGCATTTTATGGCAATTAAACTGGAATTCCGCTCGTTCTGCCTGTATTATCGCCGACCATGGTCTAGGCTGGACGCCTTGGTACGTAGCCGATACCGGATTGCAAGATGTTTGTTCGGGACATTAAATACAACCCAAGGAACCATAATGAATGCTTTGAAATGATCAAGTTATATTTTTTGGCATTTTATGGCAATTAAATTGGAATTCCGCCAGAAGTTCCTGTATTATCGCCTGCCATGGTCTAGGCTAGAGGCCTTGGTACGGAGCCGGTACCGGATCACATGATATTTTTTCGGGACATCAAATACGACCGAAGGAACCATAAGAAACACTTCGAAATGATCAAGTTACATTTTTTGGCATTTTATGGCAATTAAATTGGAATTCCGCCAGTCGTTCCTGTATTATCGCCTGCCACGGTCCAGGCCAGAGGCTTTGGTACGGAGCCGGTAGCGGATCACATGATATTTTTCCGGGACATCAAATATGACCCAAGGAACCATAACCAACGCTTCGAAATGATCAATTTACATTTTTTGGCATTTTATGGAAATTAAACTGGAATTCCGCTAGTCTTGCCTGTAGTATCGCCTGCCATGGTCCAGGCCGGACGCCTTGGTACGGAGCCGGTACCGTATCGCATGATATTTATCCGAGACATTATATACGACCCAAGGAACCATAACCAACGCTTCGAAATGATCAATTTACATTTTTTGGCATTTTATGGCAATTAAATTGGAACTTCGGCAGTCGTACCTGTATTACCGCCTGCCATGGTCTAGGCCGGACGCAATGGTACGGAGCCGGTATCGGATAGCATGATATTTGTCTGGGACATCAAATACGACCCAAGGAGACATAACTAACGCTTCGAAATGATCAAGATACATTTTTTTGAATTTTATGGCAATTAAACTGGCATTCTACTAGAAGTGCATGTATTATCGCCTGCCATGGTCAAGGTCGGACGCCTTGGTACGGGGACGGTATTGGATAGCATGATATTTGTCCGGGACATAAAATACAACCCAAGGAACCATAGCCAACGCTTCGAAATGATCAAGTTACATTTTTTCGCATTTTATGTCAATTAAACTAGAATTCCTCAAGTCGTGCCTGTATTATCGCGCCATAGTCTAGGCCGGACGCCTTGGTACGGAGCCGGTACCAGATCACATGATATTTGTCTGTGATATTAAATNCGTATTATCGCCTGCCATGGTCCAGGCCGGAGGCCTTGGTACGGAGCCGGTACCGGATCGCATGATATTTTTTCGGGACATTAAATACGACCCAAGGAACCATAACAAACACTTCGAAATGATAAAGTTATATTTTTTGGCATTTTATGGCCACTAAACTGGAATTCCGCAAGTCGTGCCTGTATTATCACCTGCCATGGTCCAGGCCGGACGCCTTGGTATGGAGCCGGTATCGGATAGCATAATATTTGTACGGGACATCAAATACAACCCAAGGAACCATAACCCTTCGAAATGATCAAGTTACATTTTTTGGCATTTTATGGCAATTAAACAGGAATTCCGCTCGTTGTGCCTGTATTATCGCCGGCCATGGTCCAGGCTGGACGCCTTGGTACGTAGCCGATACCGGATTGCAAGATATTTGTTCGGGACATTAAATACAACCCAGGGAACCATAACTAATGCTTCGAAATGATCAAGTTACATTTTTTGGCATTTTATGGCAATTAAATTGGAATTCCGCGAGTCGTTCCTGTATTATCGCCTGCCATGGTCCAGGCCAGAGGCCTTGGTACGGTGATGGTATTGGATCACATGATATTTTTTTGGGACATCAAATACGACCGAAGGAACCATAATCAACGCTTCGAAATGATCAAGTTACATTTTTTGGCATTTTATGACAATTAAACTGGCATTGCGCCAGTCGTTCCTGTATTATCGCCTGCCATGGTCCAGGCCAGAGGCCTTGGTACGGAGCCGGTACCGGATCTCATGACATTTTTTCGGGACATTAAATACGACCGAAGGAACCATAACCAATGCTTCGAAATGATTAAGTTACATTTTTGGCATTTTATGGCAATTAAACTTGAATTCTTCCAATCGTGCCCGTATTATCGCCTGCCATGGTCCAGGCCGGAGGCCTTCGTACGGAGACGGTACCGGATCGCATGATATTTTTTTGGGACATTAAATATCACCCTAGGAACCATAACTAACGCTTCAAAATGATCAAGTTACATTTTTTGGCATTTTATGTCAATTAAACTGGAATTCCGCAAGTCGTGCATGTATTATCGTCTGCCATAGTCCAGGCTGGACGCCTTGGTACAAAGCCAGTATCGAATCGCATAATATTTGTTCGGGACATCAAATACGACCCAAGGAACCATAACCAACGCTTCGAAATGATCAAGTTACATTTTTTGGCATTTTATGTCAATTAAACTGGAATTCCGCAAGTCGTGCATGTATTATCGCCTGCTATGGACCAGGCCGGACGCCTTGGCACGGAGCCGGTACCGGATCATATGATATTTTTCCGGTACATCTAATACGACCCAAGGAACCATAACCAACGCTTCTAAATGATCAAGTTACATTTTTCGGCATTTTATGGAAATTAAACTTGAATTCCGCCAATCGTGCGTGTATTATCGCCTACCATGGTCCAGGCCGGACGCCTTGACATGGAGCCGTTACCGGATCGTATGATATTTTTCTGGGACATCATATACGACCCAAGGAACCATAAAATACGCTTCGAAATGATCAAGTTACATTTTTTGGTAATTAAACTAGAATTCCGCCAGTCGTGCCTGTATTATCGCCTGCCATGGTCTAGGCCAGATGCCTTGGTATGGGGCCGGTATCGGATAGCATGATATTTGTACGGGACATCAAATACGGCCCAAGTAACCATAACTAACGCTTCTAAATGATCAAGTTACATTTTTTGGCATCTTATGGCAATTAAACTGGCATTGTGCCAAAAGTGCCTGTATTATCGCCTGCCATGGTCCAGGCCATAGGCCTTGGTACGGAACCGGTACCGGATCGCATGATATTTTTCTCGGACATCAAATACGACCCAAGGAACCATAACCAACACTTCGAAATGATCAAGTTACATTTTTTGGCATTTTATGTCAATTAAACTGGAATTCCGCAAGTTGTCCCTGTATTATCGTCTGCCATAGTCTAGGCTGGACGCCTTGGTATGGTGCCGGTACCAGATCCTATGATATTTTTTCGGGACATCAAATACGACCCAAGGAACCATAACCAACGCTTCTAAATGATCAAGTTACATTTTTTGGCCTTTTATGGCAATTAAACTGGAATTCCACCAATCGTACGTGTATTATCGCCTGCCATGGTCCAGGCCGGACGCCTTGGTACGGAGCCGTTACCGGATCGTATGATATTTTTCTGGGACATTATATACGACCCAAGGAACCATAAACAACGCTTCAAATAATCAAGTTACATTTTTTGGTAATTAAACTGGAATTCCGCCAGTCGTGCCATGTATTATTGCCTGCCATGGTCCAGGCCAGACGCCTTGGTACGGAGCCGGTATCGGATAACATGATATTTGTACGGGACATCAAATACGGCCCAAGTAACCATAACTAACGCTTCTAAATGATCAAGTTACATTTTTTGGCATCTTATGGCAATTAAACTGGCATTCTGCCAGAAGTCCCTGTATTATCGCCTGCCATGGTCCAGGCCATAGGCCTTGGTACGGAACCGGTATTGGATCGCATGATATTTTTCCAGGACATAAAATACGAACCAATGAACCATAACCAACGCTTCGAAATTATCAAGTTACATTTTTTGCATTTTATATCAATTAAACTGGAATTCCGTAAGTCGTGCCTATATTATCGTCTGCCATAGTCTAGGCCGGACGCCTTGGTATGGAGCCGGTACCAGATCCCCATGATATTTTTCCGGGACATCAAATACGACCCAAGGAACCATAGCCAACGCTTCGAAATGATCAAGTTACATTTTTTGGCAATTTATGGCAATTAAATTGGAATTTCGCCAGTTGTGCCTGTATTATCGCCTGCCATGGTCCATGCCGGACGCCTTGGTACGGAGCTGGTACTGGATCGCATGATATTTGTACGGGACATCAAATACGACCCAAGTAACCATAAACAACGCTTGAAAATTATCAAGTTACATTTTTTGGCATTTTATGGCAATTAAACTGGAATTCCGCTAGTCGTGCCTATATTATCGCTTGCCATGGTCCAGGCCGGACGCCTTGGTACGGAGCCGGTATCGGATAGAATGATATTTGTCCGGGACATCAAATACGGCCGAAGTAACCATAATTAACGCTTCTAAATGATCAAGTTATATTTTTTGGAATTTTTTGGAAATTAAAGTGGCATTCTGCAAGAAGTGCCTGTATTATCGCCTGCCACGGTCCAGGCCGGACGCCTTGGTACGGAGCCGGTATCGGATAGAATGATATTTGTCCGGGACATCAAATACTACCCACGAAATCATAACCAAACCGTTGAAATGATCAAGTTACATTTTTTGGAAATTAAACTGGAATTCCGCTAGTCATGCCTGTATTATCGCCTGCCATGGTCTAGGTCGGACGCCTTCGTACGGAGCCGGTATCGGATAGCATGATATTTGTCCGGGACATCAAATACGGCCCAAGTAACCATAACTAACGCTTCTAAATGATCAAGTTACATTTTTTGGAAATTAAACTGGAATTCCACAAGTCACGCCTATATTATCGCCTGCCATAATCCAGGCCAGACGCTTTGGTACCGAGCCGGTAACAGATCGCATGATATTTTTTATGGACATCAAATACGAACCAAGGAACCATAACCAACGCTTCGAAATGATTAAGTTACATTTTTAGCATTTTATGGATATTAAACTGGAATTCCGCTAGTCGTGCCTGTATTATCGCCATCCATGGTCCAGGCCGGAGGCCTTGGTATGGTGCCGGTACCGGATTGCATGATATTTTTCTGGGACATCAAACACGACGCAAGGATCTATAACCAACTCTTCAAAATGATCAAGTTACATATTTTGGCATTTTATGGCAATTAAACTGGTATTCCGCCAAGTCGTGCATGTATTATCGCCTACCATGGTCCCGCCCGGATGCCTTGGTACGTTGCCAGTACCAGATCACATGATATATTTCCGGGACATTAAATATGACCCAAGGAACCATAACCAACTCCTCGAAATGATCAAGTTACATTTTTTGTCATTTTATGTCAATTAAACTGAAATTCCGCAAGTCATGCCTGTATTATCGCCTGCCATAATCCAGGCCGGATGCTTTGGTACAGAGCCGGTACCAGATCGCATGATATTTTTTCTGGACATCAAATACGACCCAAGGAACCATAACTAATGCTTCGAAATGATTAAGTTACATTTTTAGCATTTTATGGATATTAAACTAGAATTTCGCTAGTCGTGCCTGTATTATCGCCATCCATGGTCCAGGCCGGACGCCTTGGTATGGTGTCGGTACCGGATCGCATGATATTTTTCCGGGACATCAAACACGACCTAGGGAACCATAACCAACTCTTCGAAATGATCAAGTTACATTTTGGCATTTTATGGCAATTAAACTTGATTTCCGACAGTCGTGTCGTTATTGTCACCTGCCATGGTCCAGGACGGACGCCTTGCTATGGAGCCGGTACCGAATCGCATGACATTTGTCGGGGACATCAAATACGAACCAAGAAACCATAACCAACGCTTCGTAATGATCAAGTTACATTTTTTGGCATTTTATGGCAATTAATCTGGATTTCAGCTAGTCGTGCCTGTCTTATCGCCTGCTATGGTCCAGGTTGGACACCTTGGTACGGATCCGGTACCGGTTCGCATGATATTTCTCCAGGACATCAAATACGACCCAAGGAACCATAACCAACGCTTCGAAATGATCAAGTTACATTTTTTTGGCATTTTATGGTAATTAAACTGGAATTCCGCCAGTCGTGCCTATATTATCGCTTGGCATGGTCCAGGCCGTATGCCTTGGTACAGGATGGTATCTGGTCGCATGATATTTGTCTGGGACATCAAATATGACCCAAGGAACCATAACCAATGCTTCGAAACAATCAAGTTACATTTTTTGGCATTTTATGGCTATTAAACTAAATTTCCGTCAGTCGTGCCTGTATTATCGCCTGCCATGGTCCAGGCCGGACGATGTGGTACGTAACCGGTACCGAATTGCATGATATTTATCCGGGACATCAAATATGACCCAAGGAACCATAATCAATACTTCGAAATGATTAAGTTACATTTTTTGGCATTTTATGGCAATTAAACTGGAATTCAACCAGTCGTACCTGTATTATCGCCATCCATGGTCCAGGCCGAACGCCTTGGTACGGTGCCGGTACCGGATATCATGATATTTTTTTGGGACATCAAATATGACACAAGGAATGATAACCAAAGCTTCGAAATGATCAAGTTTTTTTTTTGGCATTTTATGGCAATTAAACTGAAATTCCGCCAGTCCTGCCTCTACTATTGCCTGCCATGGTCCAGGCCGGACACCTTGGTACGGAGCCGTTACCGGATCACATGATATTTTTTTGGAACATCAAATACGACCCAAGGAACCATAACCAACGCTTCGAAATGATCAAGTTACATTTTTTGGCATTTAATGGCAATTAAACTGGAATTCCATCAGTCGTGCATGTATTATCGCCTGCCATGGTCCAGGTCGGACGCCTAGTACGGAATCGGTACCGTATCACATGGTATTTGTCCGGGATATAAAATATGACCCAAGGAACCATAACCAACACTTCAAAATGATCAAGTTACATTTTTTGGCATTTTATGGCAATTAAAGTGGAATTGCGTCAGCCATGCCTGTATTATCGCCTGCCGTGGTCCAGGTCATACTCCTTGGTACGGAGCGGGTACCGAATCTCATGATTCCGAGACATGAAATATGACCTAAGGAACCATAACCAACGCGCCGAAATGATCAAGTTACATTTTTTGGCATTTTATGGCAATTAAAGTGGAATTGCGTCAGCCATGCCTGTATTATCGCCTGCCGTGGTCCAGGTCATACTCCTTGGTACGGAGCGGGTACCGAATCTCATGATTCCGAGACATGAAATATGACCTAAGGAACCATAACCAACGCGCCGAAATGATCAAGTTACATTTTTTGGCATTTTATGGCAATTAATCTGGAATTCCGCCAGTCGTGCATGTATTATCGCATGCCATGGTCCAGGCCGGACGCCTTGGTACGGAGCCGGTACTGGATCTCATCATATTTGTCCAGGACATCAAATACGACCCAAGGAACCATAACCAACGCCTTCGAAATGATCAAGTTACATTTTTTGGCATTTTATGGCAAATAAACTGGAATTCCGTCAGTCGTGCATGTATTATCGCCTAACATGGTCCAGGTCGGACGCCTTGGGACTGAGCTGGTACCGGATCGCATGATGTCACACCTCGTTTTTCCTTCGGTTAGGGTAATAAGGGAGTTTTTCCGATTAAAGTGACATTATTCGGATTTGGGATTTATTTTAGTTTTCAGAGTCGCCACCCGGATTTTTTACGGTGTTCCGGGACACCATTTATTTATTGAAATCTCAATCCGAGGAAATTTTGACTCTATTTAAAATGTCTGCGACCAGAAATCCGAGTAAGGAATTCTATTAACCCGGGAGAAGGTGTTAGGCACTCCCGAATTCCGTGGTTCTAGCACTGTCGCTTAACTATTAATATTTGGCCTAAATTATCTGATTATTTATATATTTTACCCTATTGTGCATTTTTAGCCTTCTTACTCTTTAGCCGCTTTAATATTTATGGAATTATTTTAATACATGTCACGATGACATGCACTTGTTATTTTTGGACACATTGCAAATCGCGCCACACGAAATGTACCCGTGTTTTACAACATTTTTATTTTAATTAATGTTTTGAAGTTATAAGGTCGAGTCACGTGAAGCGCACACTCGAATGCGATTTACATATCGTGACTACGCCACGGGAACCGTAGTCATAGTCACGATAATTTATTTAATTGCGCTTAATATTTTCCAACCCCGTATGGTCGACCTAAGCATGCTCCTAGCGTCCACCAAGGAAATAATAGTAACAACAGGAAAATATTAAACCACGTAATAGTAAACCCAATTATGTCTTCTTTGATTTCCCGTCCCACAGAATTTTTATTCAACTTAATTGATAATTCATGATCTGATTCATTCATTATACTCTATCACAGTGATTAATGAGCAATTTGACTTTTATTTATTCATTAAGGTATCCTAGTGAGGCAAATTTAAATAATTCCAAAAGAGAAAAACAACACACAAATCAAAACCATATAAATAATAAACACACGCATCATATTAAAGAATAGAGTAACAAAGAAAGAATTGGACCTTTTATTGACGAAAATTGATTGATTCCCCTGTTTTGAACCGAAAATATAACGAACGGTGGACGAAACTCGAAACAACACCGGAAAATTGAAAATCGGACGAAATCTTGAATCGACGGCCAAAAAAAAAACAGCAAACTTCCGAACTTCACACAGATACCATGAATTTTGATGCCAATTGTTTTTTTTCTGTTTCTGTTTTTTTGGGGGGGTTTTCTTGGGTTTCTGTTCCTGTTCTCGCGTGTGTGTGGTCGCCGGTTTCTGTCGGGCTGTTGTGGTAGGGGCGACGCGCAACAGTAATAGAGAAAGAGAGGGAGAGAAGCGAGGGTGAGACTGACAGCAACAACGTCGTGGGGTGGCCGGAGAGGTGAGAATGGGGTGGATGTTGATGGTGGCTGACGGCGGCTGGGTTGAAGATGGAGGGGTTGTCACTTGGCTTAGTTCTTGTGGTGGTGGCTATGGTGTTTTTGGTAGGAGGTCGTTGTTGTGTGAGCTGAAGGAGATGAGTATTTGTGTCTTATGGTCTTCTTATGGAGTTCCGGCGGATGTGCGCCGGCGTAAGGGAGGTCGCATTTTTTGAGGGTGGCGGC
>MDKI01207213.1:0-13540 GCA_005239505.1 Nicotiana paniculata | reverse complement strand
CATTTGAGCTCTGTCTCTCCTCTCCGGCCACCTCCCTTGCTGGAAACCATGGGGTTCTCACCCTTCCTCGACCCTAAGGCTCTGCCTTTCACGTTTGTGTCACTGATGAAGGTTTCCAAGCAACCCTGAGGAAATCACTCCCATCTCTGGTCCCATGCCATGTTTTTCGGCCTCCTACGGCCGTTGGAGTAAGGTTCTTGCATTTTCCGGCCAAACGCCGGTAACATCTAAGTCTCTCTTCTCTCTTTGGGTTTTCTCTGGAAACCCTAGTTCTAAGATCTTCCGATCTTTCTAGATCTATGATAGATCTACGTTTATTCTGAGGTTTTCACTTGTTCTCTCTTAAAACCACTCTATTTTTTAAGCGATTCTTCATCTTTTTAAGAACTAGGGTTCTTAAACCTCCTTTAAACGGTTTTCTTTCTGATTTTTAGTATTATCTTGTGATTCTCATTATGTTTAAACGTTTATTTGAGGTAATGTGTTTGTTCTATCAACATGTGTGCCCAATTTTCACAACCATCCTGAGTTTTCTGTGATTTTACCCTACTTTTGCCTATTAGCGTTTCTGACTCTTTATCTCTTCCACCTATGTCATGTTTACGCTATTGATTCATATTGTGTTCTAAGTGACCCTAATCTTGTATCATTTACCCTATTTTGGCCTATTAAGGTTCTGATTATGTCTACTAAGTGTTTATTACGCTTGGTCTCACAAATTGGTTTTAAATCAATAATATTTTCCACCTTTGAATCACTGTGATTGATTCTTCACTGATTTCGCATGATACTATACTGATTTCAACCCCTAAATATTCTCTTGCCTTATTTTGTGGTTAATTATGCTGTCAAATTGATTCTTAGACATTTTCCTTAATTAGAATTTGTCAAACCTATCCTTTATTATATGCTATGTACTATGCTTGTTTCTTATATGTCATGTTCAGTCTTACATGACTTCATTCCTTATTTATCACTGCTTATTACCGTTTGAATTCTAACCCCTTAATTAAAGGAAGTCCTTATACTGATTTGATTCTAATTGGTATACATTTCTATAATCACAAATGAACTTTGATTCATACCTTATTTAGCATGTTATCTCCACTAGTAATATTGTTAAGCTGGCCTATCCTCCATTAGATTTAGCATGTTATCTCCACTAGCACACCCTTCAATCTGATTATGTTAGTTTCTGGCCTGAACCTCTTTATGAAGAAATTGTTTCTGTGGTTGTTAAGTGTTGTAATACCTTAGTACTTCTCTGGTGCTAACTTGTATGCAAAGCTATACCTATGTGTGTCTTATTTGTCCCCAACTCCCTTCTTCCATGTTTGTGTCTGTTGAAATGACTTTGTTCTTGCTCTGTGTTTGTTTTTTTAGTTGTTACTCTGATTGTTCTATCACCTTCCCTTTCAAACTGTTAGAATGAAATCTTCTGTTGTTTCTTTTCAAAACTTATTCCAAAAGCTATTTTCAAAAACTGTTTTTCAACTCAACTCCCTCAAAACTATGTCAAGCACTCTCACATATACTCTTAGAAGTCTAGGTTTTGCCCCTTTAATGTGTGACTGCTTTGGGGTCCCTATGAGATCCTCTGAACTCTAACACATTAGAGTTGGCCCTTCTACACTGCACTTACTCAGTATGGTTATGGAAATCTGGGTGTGAGCACTGCCTGGGATCCTTTGAGATCCTTAGGGAACTCTGACACACCTGGATTATATGAAAGGCTGTGAACATCAGTGGCATTGAGAAATTCTTGAGATTTTGGGCCTATCAGTAGGCTCCCTACAGTATAACTTCTTCTTTTCATTATTCAGTTATGTAATTCATGCAAATGGCCTGTAATAATTGTTGTAAACAACTCTTTGGGGATGGATAGTGAAAAGGGAGGGGTAAATATGCATGTTATATCTAGTAGAGGATAGAAGCCATGCTATTAGGTTTTATTCCCTATTTGCATAATAGAAACCATGCTTAGGACTCATACGTGCAAGATCATGTATTAGAGACCATGTTCCCTAGGTCTTATACTTACTGTTTTCAGCATCTATTGGCATCTCATTTCGAAAGTCCTGTGCTAAAATGTGCTAATAACCAGTACTTTGCAATCATGTCTCATCATGCTATACACATAGAGATTTTGTTCTAGGTAAACAACGATTAAAAACTGTCACCTATGTTATTCCTGAAACCGTGCATAATGCTGTTAGCAACGGCATATGCATCATTTTGCATTAGACATCATGTTATAGGACCGTACTCATTTAACTACACTTAGTCTAAATAAAGATAAAACAGTCCTCCTGTTCTAACAAACTGGTAATTAGTCTCTGAATATTTGCAACACTTAGAACTGCATGCTATTGGGTATAACGACCTGAAATTGTCGTCATAACTGCTACACTTAGGTAATCAGCCATAAAAAAATAAAACCAGAACTGTCCTTTGTGATTAGTGTTCAACTGTCAGCATGTTTAAAACCAGTAGGCAAGCCTGATTAAGACTTCCTCTCTGAGTTATGCAATAAATCTATTTTTGTGTTATCACTTAGATACCATGCTTAGGATTTGAACCTGAATCTGGACCTTAACTGTGTATGAGTCATGTTGTTTATGTGTACTATGTGTGGAGGTATACTTGAGCTTTTTATTCGCTTTCCATGCTCCCCTTAATTGAAGTCCTATACGTTTTATTATGTGTCGCCTTAGTAATTTTTACCTTTAAAACTTGAGGGTCTGCCTAGGATCTCCCTTATAGGATAGAAGCCCTAAATTCCTCCGGGGATGACATGAAGGGACGGGTAACGACATGCAATAGAGGTCGAGACCAACACTTGATTTAGTTACTTTCACGGGGTGGGAAAGGGTAGAATATGGATGTGATAACCGGTACGCTAATACCACGTGTATCCCCTCTTTGGGGAGTGATTACCGGGTATTGTACTGATGTGATCCATATGACATACAACCTAGGACTCCCACCCCTATCCTTTATATGCTTATATCGTAATCCCTTCAAAATCTAACCTTTTTTTACTATTTTCAAACATATGTATGCTTAAGACTTAAACCCCCTCTTATTTGAGCCTTTATTTGTTTATTTGCTAATTGTAAAAAATTCACAAAAGCTGTTTGGCCGGGAACCACACTTGTGGATCCTGAGGGGTGCCTAACACCTTCCCCTTAGGATAATTTCAAGCCCTTACCCTATCTCTGGTTAACAACATAGTTGTAAATGAACCTCTTTGGTGTCCTAATGCACCTTTAAAAAATCGTTAGGTGGCGACTCTCAAAAACACAAACCCCTTTCCCAAAAGGAAAGAGTTGTCTCAACCGAATGTCATAAACCCGATCTCCGTGAGGAAATAGGGGGCACGACAACATGGTGACTCTACTGGGGACATTCAGGCTTTTACCATTTTCAAATTGCTTTGTGAATTTGTATCTCTTCCCATTTCCCTTATGTGCAATTACTTGTCTATTTCTTTAAGCATTCATTTTTTTTTCTTCTTCAAAAGTAACTGACATGTTTTTCTGTTTCCTTCCTTTGTAACCTCTTTTAAATTATAAATTATTGTATTTACTACTTTCCTAACGTGCAAATACATGACAACATGTTTTAATGCTTATTTATTATTGCATAATCATTCTCAACATTCATACTCCACTCGTGCCAAACAAAATACTATAGCAACGCTTGATGAGTGGTTGCGCTCTTCCTATATTGTTACCCCCTAAATTCGAAAAGGCTTATTTGCGGTAAAACTAGTCGATTAGCGGTGCAGTCGACGGTTCCGTGCCTTTCCCCCTTGAGTTGTCCGCTCGAGGGTACCAGTCTAAAACCTCATAGAAACCTTACTTCGTTATGTTGTTTCATGCATCATGGTCAAACCTAGCCAGGCTAAAGTGTGGTCCGCACGATAGCTTTTAAGATTGCCTTATCCAAAAGTCCATTGGGTTTCCCTAAACCCAAACGGACATCATCACGTTCTGTGCATTTATTTGGAGAACTAAATGCTTTTATGCTAATTGTTGATGTTAAATAGTCGAGTCTGGTGGGGGTAAGGGCCTAACCTTGTTTACCTTGCAGAAAAATGAGGCACGAAGTCCCCAGATTCGGCATGGTCTCCAATATCCATCCAAGATTGCTAAGTTGGTGGGAAGATTTACATTCTAGTGACAAACTCTCGTCAGAAAATACTTGGGAAATCTACCATCTCTACTAGAAATCCAGCATAACAACATGATAATAGAGGCTGCTACCCTGTTCTCGGATTGTGAAAGGTCCGTGTTCCGCTTTTGGGACATTAAAATGATATCTTCGCTGGAGGAAATAGGAGGATTGGCTGGCCTAGTATGGGAAACCCCGGGGTTGCTAATGCCTGAGAACCGCACAGGCAAAGGTTTCCTCAAAATGATGGGTCCGAAGAAGTATGCAGAACTGGTATGCTTAAAGAAGTCATACATCCCTTTTGACTACTTGTACGAAAGGTACGGTCACATCAAATCATACCGTACATACCACGACGAGTTTGCCATCACATACTTGGGACACATCCATCTTAGAGTATTCATCTTCATGTTTTGCTTTTTGGGTCTGATTGTGTTTCCAATAAAGAAGGAGAGAATCCACACTAGACCGGGCATGGTAACCAAGACACTAAATGAAGGAATTGGTGGGGAAAACTTCAGCATTGTGCCCCTGATCATTGCATACATATATCGAGCCTTGGAAAAGTGTCAACGAGGGGCAAGACACTTCGAAGGCTACAATCTACTACTTCATCTTTTGCTCATGGAACATCTCCAAAAGGGAAAATACCGAAGGGAAATTCATCGAAGAGTTTGGGATGACCACATCGCTTTCCACCATCCAAAGCGAATGAATTACATCCCCGACATGTTTGCTCAGCTTGAGAACGCCAAAGGATGGGTCGAGCTCTTTGATAATATGACTGAAGAACAGGTTCAATGGATGTTCGAGTGGTTTGCGACAGAGGAGTTCATCACCCATTTCAGAGATGCACCGTTCCTAATACTAATTGGTCTAAGAGGAACATACCCTTACGTCCCTCTTCGAGTTATGAGGCAAGCAGATAGGAAGCAAGTCATACCCAGGGTCGACAAGATAAGCCATCTTTGAGATGACTTCCAAAAGGACGATAGTCCTCACAAGTGCCAAGCCCAGCACATGTGGCACTGCAAGATTGTAATGGAGAAGGACACCATCGAGCCAGACATATATCATGCCGGTTGTACCCCTTTCTATCCTAGTTGGTTGGCAGAAAATTGGGGTGGTCTGAGCGAGCCAGGGTTCGTTCAGGGCCACAGGGTTATAGATGAAAAGGCCGAGGCACAAGTCAAATACAACCAGCTGCGCAAGAGGACCCGTGAGTGTGAGGATGATCACCACGAAATACATGAGTCTAGCAAGAACCTGATCGAGGAATGGAAAGATATGGCTATCAGCACTAACAAAAGGTTAGGGTATTTGGAGCGAGGCATAGTGGAGCTGGAGGAAAAATTTCTCAAAAGGGTTGAAGACTGTCAAAAGGCTGAAAGGACCAAAGAAGTACATCTAGCCAGAGCATACCTGTTGCTGGGACTTCGCGAGTTGGGGAAACTGTACGAGGGAAGCAAGAATGTCGAGTCTGGGGAAGGTCCTTCTGGGACCAAGTAGATAGGCATGTCTTTCTTTTACTTTATCCATGTAATAAGGCCAATGGCCATTAGTGACCTATATTTCCTATTTATTTAGTGTTATTTTGGGATTCCTCTATTTTCTTATCAATAAAATGAGGCATTTAGCATCTTGAGTTCTCCAAATCAATTTGTCGATAGGCCTACCTCGGGCACAAAAGAGGTCCCCAAATTAGGACGCGTTTTACATTCACGCACTATGTGTTTAAATACCACAATACTTTTCATAATCCTCACTGAATTGGCTACCTTTTGTTTTTCTTTTCCTCTTTATTTATTTATTTATTCCCCTCCCCAAAGATTAGTTCGTGCACTCTGGCATCATCGTCCTATCTTACAAGATCCAGGGCCCTCCACCCTCTCCTCCTCTTAGTCCTCCCAAAGGCAAGAACAAAGGCAAAAAGAAAATGGAAGATTCAGGCAACAGTAGAAATGAGAATGTGGTTGAACGGGTAGAGGCCACTGATGGCCAGTGTATTCGGATTCAGAATGAAACAGTGTCGCAGCTGGAAGGGAAGTTATCAAAGTTTCAAGAAGAGCTTGATCAAGTTCGGAATCTGGCAAACCTGTCATTCTCCCTCAACGTCCCAGACGTCAACATCCATAACCCTACACCTCCTCAAAATATCCCAAAGCAACAAAATCATCCCGCAGCTCATCATCACACCACCCCCACCAAAGAACCAAACTCTTCCAGCACAATGCAATGCCTACCATACTCCAAATAACACTCCACTGCTTATTCCAGAACCTCAGAACTCCACAAATGACCATTTCCACACTCATGCGCCAGGCTACCATAACAATCCCATCTACGTGGAGACCATGCTACACTTCACTCCCCCTATCACATACACACCCGAGTCTGACGAAAAGGACCTGCTTATCAATAAATTGGTTGAGGAACTTAGGAAGCTGACCAGCCGGGTTCAAGGCGTCGAGGGAATCAAGGTAGTCGGAGGGTTGAACTATGAAGACCTCTGCATACAGCCCGATGTCGAACTCTCCGAGGGATACAAACCTCCTAAGTTTGAAATGTTTGATGGTACAGGTGATCCAAGGGTCCATCTGAGAACTTATTGTGACAAGCTGGTTGGAGTAGGGAAGGATGAAAGGATCCGCATGAAGTTGTTCATGAGGAGCTTGAAAGGAGATGCGTTGTCTTGGTACATCAGCCAAGATCCCAAGAAATGGTCGAATTGGGTGAGCATGGCATCTGACTTTATGGACAGATTCAGGTTCAACACAGAGAACGCACCAGACGTGTTCTATATTCAGAATTTGAAAAAGAAGCCCACAGAGACATTTCACGAGTACGCTACTCGTTGGAGGTACGAAGCTGCCAAGGTCAGACCCACCTTAGAAGAGGAGCAGATGAACAAGTTCTTTGTCCGGGCCCAGGACTCGCAGTACTATGAACGATTGATGATGATTGAGAACCACAAGTTCTCCGACATTATCAAATTAGGTGAACGGATTGAAGAAGGTATCAAGAGCGCTATGGTCACAAATTTTGAAGCCTTGCAAGCTAAAAACAAGGCTTTGCAGTCTGGTGGTGTGTCTAAGAAAAGAGACGCGGGAGCCGTGATGGTTGCACAAAGAACCAAATCCCCACTCAAATACCAAACTTACCAACACCTCCACTCACATACCAACCAACCCCAAATTACCAAGCACCCTCACCCTCATACCAAGTTCCACCACCCACTTATCAATCACCTCCACCACCGAAATATCAACCTGCTTCACCCAGATACTCTCAACTCGCTCCTGTCTACCACACTTACAATTCTCAACCATCTCATTACCAATCACCCCCTACCCGTCAAAACTTCCCTAGACCTCGTCCTAATTTTGATCGCAGATCTCCAAAACAGTATACCGCCACCGTTGAACCCATCAACCGGCTGTATGAGAAGCTCAAAGCTGCTAGTTATGTCACCCCCATCCCTACTGCAACCCTAAGAATCCTTCTCAATGGTTCAACCCAAACAAGTCCTATGCATACCACTCCGGCATGAAGGGGCACACCATCGATGAATGCCGCTCTTTGAAGGACAAGATACAATCCTTGATTGACAACAAGGTCATCGTGGCAAAGGAATCTGCTCCAAATGTCCGCGAAAATCCTCTTCCAGACCATAAGGGTGGAGGCATCCACTTGATTGAAATAGAAGATGATTGGGACCCTGAGGGATCAATCGGGTTGATCGCAAAAGGCGATGATCCAAAGAAACCTGCAGTCACTCTCAACCCGATCATAGTCCAGATTCAACCGTCTGAGGATACTGAGGTAAATATGTCTATGCCTCTTGAGTTTGAAGCAGCGTCACCTACAAAGACACCAATATCGATTGAAGTTGAGTTCGTGTCTCCGGAAAATGCACCCGCACCATTTGAGGTTGCCACCTTACCACCCCAGGAACATGTTCCATTTGAAGTGAGGGTAGCTACGCCAATCATGGTGGCAATATCGACCACGCCACCTTCTATACAAATATTGTACCATGGGACTATACAGCCGAGGCGAGAAGGAAAGGCAAAGTCAAGACTGAAGAAGCTATTGCAGTGCAGGGTATGAAAAGAACTGGTAGAGTATATACCCCTGAACAGCTGGCTGAATCCAGTAGGCAGTCTTCCAATTGGCCTCCCATTATCGAGACAGGTCCGGACGACCTTTGGAGGAAAGTACAGGCCAAGGAGTATTCGGTCATCGACCAGTTGAACAAGACGCCAGCACAAATATCCATCCTCTCTTTGCTGCAGAATTCCGAGATGCACAGGAATACTTTATTGAAGGTGTTGAACAAAGTCTATGTGCCGACCAACATCAGTAGCGGGGAAATGGCCAATATGGTAGGCCAAGTGCTAGAAAGCCGCAAGATCACTTTCCATGAGAACGAGCTGCCACCTGAAGGGATGGGTCATCACAAAGCACTGCACATCACTGTGCACTGCGAAGATTATTTCATCACCAAAATCCTGATCGACGGGGGATCCAGTCTCAACATATGTCCATTGATAACGCTCAAGAAATTGGGTAAAGGGCTGCATGAGATAAAGGATGGAGCGATCAACGTGAAAGCCTTCGATGGATCTCAGAGGTCCACCATTGGTGAGATCAGCCTATGCCTGCAAATGGGGCCAACCTGGTTCGAGGTGGACTTCCAAGTGATAGATGTGCCAGCGTCCTACAATCTGTTATTGGGACGACCCTGGATCCATGCTGCTGGGGCCGTAGCATCAACGCTACATCAGGCAGTGAAGTTCGAGTGGAACCACCAAGAGGTGATTATTCATGGTGACGGTAGCAACCCTATTTACAGTCGCCTGACTATCCCAGTGATTGAAGGAAGAAGGAAGCCAGACGGAGAAACGTACCACCACATTGAATGGGTCAACACTATCGACAAAGACAAATGGTGGGATAGCAAGATCGCAAGTATGATGAATTGGTGAGGGTACGAGCCAGGTAAAGGGCTCGGCAAGAACCTTCAGGGGATCTCCAAATCTATCAAACTCAAGAATCACGACACCACTTTCGGTTTGGGATACGAATACACTTGGGAAGAATTCAAAAACCGGTCGCCACCATGGTGCGGTCCTTATTACCCTTTGGAGTAACCACTAGCGCATATGGAGCAAACCTTCCAATAGGTAGACGTTATTTATGGATCAGACGAAGAAGAAGCAATTGCAGCAATGAGGCACTTGTTTCTGGAGGACAGTGATATGGATTGTTGTGTTATTCTCGAGGAGGATGGGGAGGAAGTCCCTTCCATACAGGTTGTGAGCAGAGGGACGTACATCAAGAATTGGAATGTCAGGACAACCAAATCCCGACGAGCCTCGGGGTAGCAAGGCTAAAATGAGTGTTATTCATTATTTTTCTTTACAAAATGATTTCCTTTTTCGCATTTTAATTCCTGCAATAAGATCTTCAATGTTCAAAACAATCGTTCAATTTATCAAAAGAATTTTTAAATTTTTTCTTATCAATCAATATTATTGCTATCATTTTTCTCTTATTACTTTAGCTATACAACATTACTATTATCTGTCTTGATGAACCAATGAATGTGACATGCAACGAGACAACACAGCAAACGGACGTGGATTTAGAAGAAGATGACATACCTGACGAGATTGTCAAAGAAGTTGAGAATTTTGAGAACAGACCTAAGTCCAACCTGGACAAGACTGAAAACATCAACCTGGGAGATTCAGAAAACATCAAGGAAACAAAAATCAGCATTCATTTGTCGTCGTTAGAAAAGAAAGAATACGTAGAATTTCTAAAGGAGTATGAGGACATATTCGCCTGGTCGTACGATGACATGACTGGTCTAAGTACGTCTATTGTGGCTCACAAATTGCCAACCAATCCAATGTGTCCATCGGTAAAACAAAAGCTCAGGAAGTTCAAACCCGACATGAGTTTGAAAATCAAAGAAGAAGTCACCAAGCAGATCAACACCAAGGTTCTCAGGGTAGTTGAGTACCCGACATGGTTAGACAACAATGTGTCAGTACCAAAAAAGGATGGGAAGGTCAGAGTCTGTGTCGACTACCGGGATGTCAATCGGGATAGTCCGAAAGATGACTTCCCTTTGCCAAATATACATATCCTGATTGACAATTGCGCCAAGCATGAACTACAATCATTCGTGGATTGCTTCGCTGGTTATCATCAGGTCTGGATGGATGAGGAAGATGCTGAGAAAATGGATTTCATTACGCTGTGGGGAGTGTATTGCTACAAGATGATGCCATTCGGCCTGAAGAATGCAGGGACCACCTACATGAGGGCTATGACCACCATCTTCCACGACATGATTCTCAATACGTGGATGATGTTATTATCAAGTCTAGGAAAGCCACTAACCACATGGAAGATTTGAGGAAGTTCTTCAAAAGGTTGCAGAAATACAATCTGAAGCTGAACCCCACGAAGTGTGCATTCAGGGTTCCTGCTGGAAACTTTCTCAGGTTCATTGTCAGTCGCCGAGGGATAGAATTGGATTCGTCAAAGGTCAAAGACATTCAAGAACTACCACCGCCAAGGAACAAGAAAGATGTGATGAATTTCTTCGGGAGACTTAATTACATCAGTCGATTCATAGCACAGTCTATAGTTATCTGTAAGCCGATCTTCAAGATACTGAAGAAGGACGCCGCAACAAAGTGGACCGATGATTGTCAAAAGGCTTTCGACAAAATCAAGGCATACCTGTCAACACCACCAGTCTTGGTACCACCTGAGCCAGGTAGACCTCTGTTACTCTACCTTGCAATGTTAGATGGAGCTTTCGACTGCGTTCTGGGGTAGCACGATGAAATAGGAAGAAAGGAGCAAGCCATTTATTATCTCAGCAAGAATTTCACTCCGTAGAAGGTCAGATACTCTCTATTGGAATGCACTTGTTGTGCTTTGACTTGGGTAGATCAGAAGCTGAGGCATTACTTCTGTGCCTACACAATGTATCTCATATCGAGAATGGATCCATTGAAGTACATCTTTCAGAAGTCCATGCCCACTAGCAAGCTAGCCAAGTGGCAAATCCTACTGAGTAAGTTCGATATTATCTATGTGACTCAGAAAGAAGTCAAGGGACAAGCACTGGCAGACCATCTTGTTGAGAACCCTGTAGATGGAGAATACGAACCTCTGAAAATGTATTTTCCTGATGAGGAGGTATCATTCATAGGAGAAGACATTGCAGAATCCTATGACGGTTGGAGAATGTTCTTCGATGGAGCAACGAACTTCAAGGGAATTGGCAATGGGGCAGTCCTAATATCAGAAACCGGTCAGCATTATCCAGTATCTGCCAAACTCAGATTCACCTACACCAACAATATGGCAGAGTATGAAGCCTGTATCTTAGGGATCAATATAGCCATTGACATGAACGTCCAGGAGTTGTTAGTGATTGGTGACTCAGATTTGATGGTACATCAGGTACAAGGAGAGTGGGCTATCAAGAATTCCAAGATACTGTCGTATCTGCACCACGTACAAGAATTAAGAAATAGGTTCACGAACATAGAATTTCGGCATGTCCCCAGAATCCAGAATGAGTTCGCCGATGCATTGGCTACTTTGTCCTCAATGATCCAACCCCTGGACAAGAATTTCATTGATCCTATTCCCGTAAAGATCCATAATCAGCCAGCTTATTATGCCCATGTCGAAGAGAAAGCAGACGGAAATCCTTGGTTTCATGACATCAAGGAGTATTTAGCAAAGGGAGATTACCCAGAGCTTGATAATCCCACTCAGAAACGCACACTTCGAAGACTATCCAACAACTTCTTTCACAGCGGAAGAATCCTATATAGGAGGACTTCCGATTTGGGATTATTACGTTGTGTCGACGTAAAGGAAGCATCCAAGCTGCTAGAGAAGATTCATGCTAGGACCTGTGGCCCGCGTATGAACGGTTTTGTTCTGGAAAAGAAGATACTCCGGGTTGGTTACTTTTGGATGACTATGGAAATGGACTGCATCCAATATGTTCGAAAATGCCACCGTTGTCAGATACACGCAGATATGATAAAGATACCTCCAAACAAGCTCAGCGCAACAAGCTCACCATGGCCGTTCGCCGCCTGGGGCATGGACATTATTGGACCAATCGAGCCTGCCGCCTGATCACGCTCAACTATGTCTAACAAAATACTAAACGGGCGTTGCAAATATAATCTGGGGTATTAAGCCCAAAGTCGATCCCACAGGGAGTTAACGTATCAAGCAAGCTGTCAGATTACTAAATTGTCACTTGGTGTTGTTTAAACTACTACAACTGAATGAATATATTAAAACTAAAGATTAACTACAATAAGGTGTAAACAACTATAATAAAGGTCTAAAGTTATGGTTTCCCCCGTCGGTGAACTTTCTTCTCGGATACTTCTTATAGTTTGATTAGTTGTCTCTATCAATCATGAACACTCTATCTACCATAAATCTCTCTCAAGTAATTATGATAATTTACTAGACGCACTCTCTCAAGTTACGCTAGCTAGATTGCATTACAGTTCACTTTAGATTGCACCCGAGGTATCGTTATCTCTAATCCAACCTCTAAACCCTCGGTTATGACTTTCGTCTATACTCTGGGAGTGGTGTTGTTCAAACAACTACCTAAATATTCACTCTCTCTCAAGTAGATACATAATAAATAGGAAGAGCTAATTGATGTCCATTCAATTAACTACAACAAGAACGTAGTTGAAAAAATGGAGATTAATCAACCAATCAAAACTATATTAATAACACACTAAGTTCATCCCCCAACGGGTTCCACCAAAACCCTAGATTAAAGAAATTAGCTAAACATGTTCATAAGATTCAAATCCTAAATAACTTGCATAATTAAACTACAAAGTAATGAATAAAAGTTGTACAAATCGATGTTTTTACTTCTCTTCAATGGCTTCCTCATCCAAATTATCCCCCTTTAAGTTGTGTTTTGGGGTCTATTTATATGTTTAGGACAAACCCTAAACGTGTAGGAGACTTCTATTCCAACCGGGAAACACTTAAGCTCTTCAAAACTCGGAATTGACCGGACCTCGGGACCCAGGCGTTTGGGCCCAAACGCCCCCTTAAAGCCAAGGCAGGCCTGGCGTTAGGGGCCAAACGCCCCACTAACGCCAGGGTCAGCCTGGCTTTAGGGGCCAAACGCCCGGCTAACGCCCGGGTGTTCCCTTTTCGACTCTTGAGCATATTTTTTTACGTATTTGCATCCTTTTAGCTCGGCTTCCACCTCCAATTCACCTACACATGAAATAGACTCCATTATGCACATACAAAGTGTATTTTTATCATT
>ML326059.1:0-29873 GCA_005239505.1 Nicotiana paniculata | reverse complement strand
AACTAAATGAGCTTCAAGTTTATTTGTCGCAGGGACTTGAAACAGAGAATCCCGACGGCACTTCAATATTTTGGAATGGTGGAAGGAAAAAGAAAAACACTATCCGGTTCTTTCAAGGATGGCTTGAGATATTTATTCAAGCTTCAACAGTGGCATCAGAGAGCGCTTTCAGTCAAGCGAGACTTCAAATCGGTGATCATAGAGCGTCTATGAGGGAGAGCTTGCAAAAATCAGTACTCTTCAGAGATTGGATCCGTTCGGAAAGAAGAAATTTTGGACTACTTGAATCACAACCGGAGATAGACGAAGCTTGTGAATAAATGTTAGCGGAACTTGCGGAGGATTCTGCTTTGCCCGGAAGCGGTGATGAACAAGCTTCTTTTCCGCCACCACCAACGGAAATTCCTCCGAACCTTGAACGATTTATGAAATTTGTTAGAGATAATATGTAGATTAATATGTACTTGTATTTTGGCACATCTTGATTAGTTTTTTTTCCCTTTTAATGGTGGTATTAGTATCTTGTTGTGCTCATTCCATTGGGGGGAGGAAGACTAAGAAAGATATTGTCATTTTTTTAAATGTTGTATTAATAAAAATTATAAGACATTTCCTTGAATATTTGTTTACATTTTCTTTTTGTGTTTAAACTTGAATTACAAGACATAAGTCATAATTATATAATATAATTTACAATAAATTACCTTATATAATATAATATAATTACATAAAAAACATTTATTTTTTTAAAAATAGCCAACGGTTATAATTTCAAAAACTAGTCGTTTGGATTTTTAGTGCAAGTTTGAATATCTCTTTACTATTTTTGTATTTTAAATTTGAATTACAAGATTTATGTCACAATATTTACAAGAAATTGCCTTAGATAAAAAAAAAAATTAAAAAATAGCCCGGATCGTTTAGGCCCGTGGGCCCGACCCACTTAGCCCGGACCCATATGGGCTTAGGCCCACAGTGGGCCGGTTCCACCCATTAGGACCGTTTGGCCCGGGACCACCTGACCCAAGCCCGCCAGGGCCCAGACCTGTTTGGCCCTTTTGGCCCAATCCCGACCCAGATTACAGCACTATCATACTCTTTTATTCCTATACTCATATTTGTTCAGGTTGTTTAGTCCAGTAGGTGTCTTGACTAGTCTTCGTCACTATTCCACTGAGGTTAGTCTTGATACTTGTTGGGTACCGCTGTGGTGTACTCATACTACACTTCTGCACATTTTTGTGCAGATCCAGGTATTGCGAAGCGAGTTGATTAATTACCTAGTAACGTAGATTGTTGTTGTGGAGAATCAAGGTAAACCTGCTGCAGCATTCGCAGGCTTCAGAGTAACCCTCCTATTTTGTTCTTAAAATATCTTTACTTAAATCTGAACAATTGTATCTAGAAGTTGTAGTAAACTTTGTAGAGCTTATGACTTGTACTACCGGTTTTGGAGAAATAGTAAAGTCTATAGAGAATTTCATTTCAGAAATTATTAGATGTTATTTATTATTGTTGTTATTCTGTAAATGTTAGTCTCACCTAGTATGCCATCACGATACCCGACGGAGGAAAAAATTGGGTCGTGACATTCTTCTCTCAACTGTTTGCAATCTTCCATTCTGCGGCGATGGGTGCCATGATACTTGCACATTTGGTCTGGATTTCTCTGTGCTGGATCGGTCTGCACATATCGAGGACATTTAGTATCTTTTATGCGTCCGATATCCGATACGATGGCGGATGCATCAACATTGAAGTTATATTCTGAGAATCGTGGTGCTTCTTTAGGTCTAGTATGCCTGTCGAAATTCTTGCTCATGAGCACTCGAGATATCTAGCCTCGATCATTTCTCCTTTCACTTCGTACATGGTGGGGCCCATATTTGTTGCTCCTATGATCTCCATTAAACAGCTAATATTGATCCTTGTTCAATCTTGGTTCTTGATCAATTCCCTCTCGATTCTATCAACGGGCATGATAAGATAAACAGACTCGGAAGGAGCCCCCAGCTGGTCGTCTTCGACTCTAATCTTCGATTGATACCGATTATGTACATCGGCCCAGGTAACAGCTGGGTATTCAATCAAGTTCTGCTTCAACTACTGTGAAGCCACTAAGCTTCGTACATTTAGTCCTTGAGTAAAAGCTTGAACGGCCCAATCATCAGCGACCGATGGTAGATCCATTCTTTCCATTTGGAACTAAGACACAAAACTCACTGAGCATCTCGTTATCTTTATGGCTTACCTTGAAGAGGTCTGACTTCCTAGTGTCGACCTTAATGGCTTCGGCGTGTGCCTTTACAAAGGAATCAACAAGCATATCAAAAGAATCAATAGAGTTGGGTGGAAAATTGTGGTACCATATCATCGCTCCCTTTGACAGGGACTCCCCAAATTTATTCAGTAACACGGATTTGATCTCATCGTCCTCTAGATCATTCCCTTTAATTTCACATTTGTAAGAGGTGACATGCTCGTTTAGGTCAGTCGTCCCATTGTACTTAGGAATCTCGGGCATGCGAAATTTCTTGGGGATCGGCTTGGGAGCCGCGCTCAGGGGGAAAGGCTTCTGTGTGAACTTTTTGGAATCTAAACCCTTCAATAATGGTGGTGCCCCCGGGATTTGATCAACCCTGGAGTTATAAGTTTTCACCTTTTTGTCATTTGCTTCGATCTTTTTTTCCCCCGACTCAACTCGTTTCGTTAGTTCCTCGAGCATCTTCATGATTGGGGGATCGGCCCCGATTCATTCCCATTCGATTTTCTTGATACTGATTCGACCCTTGAACAACTTCCTGGGGTAGCTTGGGCTCGATCCTGCTTGGTGCATAATTCTGGTTTTGGAGCTGGGCTATCACGGCTTGTTGAGCCTGCAACATCTCGAAGATCACCCGAAGGCTGATTTCTCCCTCTTCGCTGCCATGTGTGCTCTGAGCGGTCGATCGAACATCCCTACATATGCTACTCTCAGGATCGACGACCAAATTTGCATTGATGGCTACATGCGAGCTGACGTCGATTGGATCTATAGCCGGAACTCCATCGAGGCCAACTGGGGGTACATTGTTCCCTGGTGCTATGCTGTCATTTTCGTCATGGTGACCGAAGTCATTGTCCACGTGTGCGGATGCTGCTTGAGAGTTCGACATTTTGATCCTGGAATCAAAGATACTCACAAGAATAAGTGTAAAATAGTGGATGTTACGAAAGTTAGTATGAGACAATCGATATTATCCTTAGCCCCATGGTGGGCGCCAAACTATTTACCCTAAAAACAGATAACAATTGAATTTATACTCGGTTTTAAGGATACATGATATAACTTGGACAAATTGAGAGAATATATATATTAATATTAAAATTGACGATAAAAGAAATAAATGCAAACCAAACAGATTGAATAGCCTTGGCCCTCGAGTTCAATCACCCTTGAACCAATAGAAGTTTCAACTGATATAAGAACATAGTAGTAAGATAATGAAAGCTAGAAAAAAGCAATGTATTGCTTTGTATTGCATAAATGTAATGTGTTTTGCAAATGATCAGACCCCCTTTATATAGTAGGGGAGTCCTACTCTTGGTACAGTTCTAAATGAGGTAAGAAATCTCATGATTGACTAATTAATCGGTCTATCCTTGATAAATGCCGAGATCTCCGCCGTGATATAGGCTCGATCGCAGATATTTCGTCTTTCTGTTATCCGACACATCAAATTTCCCTCAATCTCGATTTTGTTCGGTCCGGGGGGCTCGAGCTTTGACGGTGTAACCTTAGACCTCGATCCGATATGGGTTCAAGGTCAAACTTCAATCTATCACAGTCCAGTCTCGATCAGTTCACGCAAGGGGTGGGCCCGATTTTACCGTGTATAAAAACTAAGAAATTTTAAATTGGCAAATTTTTTATTTTTTCTAATTTTATTTTTTTTATTTAAAATTAATTTAAAAGCTCCAACTTAAAACTACTTTCTAAATGGACAATTTTTTTAATTTTTGTTTTTATTATAAATTTTTTTATTTTATAGATATTTAAGTTCAAAAATAATAATTAATACTAACTAATTATGAACTTAATAACTAATGTTTAACTACCTATGCCATGTGGCTTTTTTTAGACTGCCACTTGACTTAAGGAAAGCGTTTTTTCCTCTCCTTTTAATAATATATAGATAACCTTTTCATATTCCTTTTAAAATTTCAAATTATAAATTTTTGCGACTTGTATGTAGTTGTAAAATATGTAAGTTTTATTTAGAAAAATTTAAAGTTTCTATATATGTCCGACTTTATGATCAAAGTTAAGAAGTTTGACTTTCGAAATCTAAAAAATATCATCTTTTTGGGACAGAAGGAGGAATTGTTTTATCTATTCAATTTTTTTTTTTTAAGTATTCCTATTCAACATAAAGTCATTCCACTCGATGATTTTAATTTTTGGCGAAAGTGCACTGTCGATTCAGTGTTAAGAATTTTTTATTTTGAATTAATTGACATATGATATATGCTATATTTAGATTATTTTTTAAATAATATCACTCCCACAAATTTAACATAATATATGAATAATTAAAAAATCTATTTGTTCATAATATATTCATCAAAATCTGTAAAAGTTGAAGAAACTAACGCGTTCATGTTTACTAATTCATAAGTCGTCAAATTTGTAAAGTTTGAAGAATCAAAAGTGCTCATGTCAGCTAATTGAATGTTAAATGTGCTTAACTAGATTCACATTTAATTGAAGGTTAAATATATTTAACTGAAAATGATTAAAATTAGAATTTGTCGATATTTTAGGGAATAATATCTATTTACGTTTTATTACCCACTAAATCTGTATAATTTTTATAATGACAAAAAGTGATGAAGTTATAACTAAAAAATAGCTACTTTGCAACAACTTAAAAAAAAATTAAAGGGAGGTTGAGGATGGAGGGTTCAAAATTTCAAGAAATAGCTTCAGAAAAAAGAAAACTTAACAATCCATTGAGAGTTTAAACATCACAATATCAATGTGTAAACCTCTCAAGACGACTTAAAATCGTCCTCATACACATCTAAGGACAAATTGATAAATACCTCTTCACTATAAAACCTAAAACAAAAATAAAATATTCGCAAAATTTTGATATGTATGAATGGGGTGAGATTAAAAAAGTTCAAAATAAAATAAAATAAATATATAAGTTCCATGCTAATTAATTTGATCTCTCCTTGAGCTTCTTGGTAATGGCAAAGATAGCACCAGCAACAGCAACAACAACTCCTGAGATAATCATAGCAGTCTTGAAATTTTGGAGTGCATCCTTTCTATCTTTTTCTTTTTTCATTTTCTCCAATTTTTCCTTTGCCTGCATTAATTAGAAATGTTTTTACAAGTGGAAAAAAGATCACAACTAGGAAAAGCACATTTTATTCAAGAAAAAAGTGAAAAATACCATGGTTTTAATTTTTCCCATGCATGCAAAAAAGATTTTATCGAGACAAATGTTATATTGCTTATAAGCCAAAACTACTTATTTTGATGTGTAAAAACTATCAGGTTACTTAAAAGATATATTTATGTATAAACCTCTATAAAAAGTCGTGTAAACAGCCATTAATGCTTGTACTAAGATAGATTGTCTATATTAAACGCATCCTTTTCCCGAACCTTACAAATACAAAATATTTTATGCACCGGGCTACCCTTTTAGATCATAAATGAGAGCAGAGAAATCATTACCTCTTTTTCAAGTGAGGAAGAAACTTGTGATGATACTGGATCAACCTGAAAGTCATTATTCTTGTGTGGATTCAACTCTTTTTCAGCATCAACTGCTGGAAAACTTTCACCTCCACTTGCCATTTCTTTTATACAAAAAATATTTAACCTGAAATAAACTCTTTTTCTCTCTTTTGTTGCTTTACTTCACTTTGTTTATGTAAATGTGGGAGGTTATTAAAACACAGAATATATGTGCTTTTGCTTCCAAAAGTAGGATAAAAAATAATACCTCACCTAACACATGGATGACATTCCTTAAAATGCTACCATGCATCAATAGAGGATCTCAACTACTTTTTATTCTTTGCTTCACCTGCCTAGAAAATTTTGATGATTATGTTTTACAAAAAAAAAAAAAAGTTTATTATAAAAAATGACAATTTTACCATTTTTTATTTTTACTTATCATCAATTTTTATATTTTGTCTTACAATTTATATATAACCCCATATTTTTTTCCACTCTTAAATATTCTTTCACGATATATAACACGCTGCATTAAAATCAGATATTCTTACGTCTATACCAGCATTAGATTTGTAACCATCAAAACCAAATGATAGGAAAACCTCTGGGTATACAATCTAATGTACTAGGAAAAATAAATAAATATCCAAAAAATTGAGCCTGTTGATATAATATTGAAGCATAGAGTTACACAAGAAAGGGCAACAACACTACATAGTTGACAACACATACAATCACAAGAACTTTCTTTTCTACGTTAACTTATTTAACTTTCTAGTCATTAAATAGCATAATATACTATTTTACATTTTATCTACTTTAAGATTAATTTATTGATAGTTATCATTATTGTATAAATATTGAGGGTTTTATCAATTTATTACAATATATTAAAACTATTACTATTTTTACGCATTTTTTCTAAATTGCCAAACAGCTTAATTATCCATCTTTTTGCAAATATTAGGATTTTAATTAACTTGTTGCAATTGTCATATATATCACTAGTTATTATAATTTTATTCTCCATTATACAACACACTATTTTTTATATATTTTTATTTGTCCTTTTTTTCTTATTATTATATTATATTATATTATAATTTAATTATTGCAGTTGTTTTGCATATTAATATTATTATTTATATTTTTCTTTCATTAATTCACCACTTTACTTTATTCCAAATAATATTTTACTTTAGTCATGCCATTACATTACGCATATTTTATAATAACATACGCGCGTCTGGAACGACCATTTGAAACTTAATTGTGTCTAGCATAGCCATTTGGAACCTAATCGCGCCTAGTACGACCACTTGGAACCTACACACACCTAACACAACAACAACAACAACTCAGTAATAGTCCTACTAATGGGGTTTGGGGAGGACAGAGTGTACGCAGACCTTACCCTTACCCCGTGGAGGTAGATAGGCTATTTCTGCGAAACCCTCGGCTTAAAGACAAAAGATCTGTAACAACAACAGAAATCAGACAAATAATATCAGCACCATAAACGACAACAAATAAGTGGAAGGACAATAATTATGGTAGTAATAAAAATTAAAATTAAAATTAAAATAAAAATTGAGATGCAACAAAACCGCTAGTAGTCCTATACAAAACACTATCAAACTAGCCAGGACAACGAGGAAAAAACGCTCAACTACCCCTAACCTACAATCCTAATGCTTGACCTCCACACCTTCCTATCCAGGGTCACCATAACCTACAATCCTAATACTTGACCTCCACACCTCCCTATCTAGGGTCATGTCCTGCATGATCAAACCCGCACCTAACACGACCACTTGAAACCGATCCACACCTAATGAGAAGTGAGACTCACATCTTGTGTCATGTCAATCCATTGTATTTAATAGGTACAATTTAACTTGAGTTCAAATATTCAAGGGTTATAATGATTAATTTAAGTGGGAGTTTGGACATAAGAATTGTAAAATTTCGGAAAAAGGTGAAACTTTTTTTAAAGTTAAAATAATATTTGAAAATTAGAGTTGTGTTTGGATATGAATATAATCTTGGACTATTTTTAAATTTTGTGAGTAATTTGAGTGAAAATTTTAAAAGACAATCTTTTTAGAATTTTTTTAAATTTTTTAAAAATTTCAAAATTCATCTTCAAATGAAAAAAAAAAATTTTATAGTTAAACACTAATTTCGAAAAAAATCAAATTGTTTCCAAAAAAGTGAAATAAATTGCATGGTCAAATAGGCTCTAAGTATCTGAATGAAAAATTTCCGGGGCATTTGCCTCTATACTCAATTTTTGAGTCAACTTCTAATTTATATCTGTTTTGCAAAAAATTACAAGCATGCCCATTTGAAGTAGCAAAAGTTTATAAACTTTTTAAAAAAATTTAATTTATATTAAATAAGTGCGATCAAATATGACGTAACTTTTTTTACAAAATTCCGGCTAAGTTTAAAAAGCCGCATGGCTAAACTATTAATTGAACACCGAAAATAATTTGGCAAAGAGTGACAGACCTACAAAAATGGCGCCTCTCTGTCGCTCTCGTTCTCTGTGAGACCGGAGGCGCGTCTTGTTTGAGGTATTCGACTGAGAAAAACTTCCGGCGAAAAGGTACTCTCAACTATTCATTGAAAAATCAGTCCTGTTCGCTGCTTTTTAATTTGTTCACAAACGAATTTTTATGATGGAAACATCATCAAGGAAACCCAAGTTATTAGGTGCATCTACTACCAGTACAAGTGAAGGAATTGACAGAATAAGTTATTTGCCTGATGATATACTCCACAATGTCCTTTCATATCTCTACATTTTTGATGTGGTTCAGCTAAGCATATTGTCGAAAAGATGGAACTATATATGTAGGACAATGCCTTACTTGCATTTTGATATTATTCGCTTTGGTAACGAACGGGTTAAACGGCTTTGGGATTGGCAATTGGCTGTGAAATTCAAAGATTTTATCAATTGGGTCTTAATTTCCCAATGCGCCACTAACACTAGACTTGTTCGCTTTAAACTCAGTTCTAGCAATTTTTTTGATAAGGTGGCCATTTTCCGGTGGATTCGTCTGATAACAAAGCGAAATATTCAAGAACTTGTGTTAAGTTTTCGTCTTGCTGAGCCATTTGAGTTGCCATATTGTGTTGCAACTTGTGAATCTTTACGAGTTTTGAAATTACAACTGTCTGGGGATATGCTTAAGTTGCCTAATCATTTGGGATTTTGTCAGCTCAAATTGCTTCATCTTTTGGAAGTTGAGTTATCGAACGAGCATTTGGTGAGTTGCTTGTTCTCAACATGTCCTCTTCTTGAAAACCTAATACTAGGAGATTGTACTTTTGGAACTATGACTGTGCTTGATATTGCTTCGACATCTCTGTTTTATGTGTATTTAGTAAACTATGCTAACAATGGACTAAGTTACAGCAATTGTAATGTCAAAATTTCTTGCCCAAATCTCAAGGTCTTGAAATATGGTGCTCCAATGGCAAAGGATATAATTATAGAGAATCTCTTCTCTATAGAAGTTGTTCACATCTTCTTTTTCGATGTGCGTAACCCCTTAAAGGAAATCGGCATGCTTACATATAAGATGATAAAGAATGTTCCTTCTACGTCAGCTTTGAAATTATGCATGGTTTCTGTTCGGGGTGTATATTGGATGGCTCATGAAGTAAGAAACTCTCCGGTCATGTTTTATAAGCTCAAGTCCTTAAAATTGACAGTGGGAATTGATGAAGCTTGCATGCAAGCTATGATATTATTGCTCAAGCATTCTCCTAATTTGGAGGTTCTAAATTTGTTTTCGGATGAGAATTTTGGCTGGGATGAGAATTGGAAGCTGCATGACCCTAGTGAAAGCATCGTGTGCTTGAAATCTCATATAAAGTTGATTCAGTTGACTGGTTTCAAATATGAAGAAAATGAGATGGAGCTACTAAGGTTTTTCCTGAAGAATGCGCGAGTATTGGAAAAATTGATAATTGTTTGGGCCGACTTTGCTGACATATCAAAAAAGGCATCAGAGGTGGTTTTGAAGTATCCGAAAACTTCTTCACATGCTGTTGTGACATTTCTTGATGTCAACCCCAAACCAAAAAGATTTCGGCACAATATAATTTAAAAGAGGTTTTGATTGTTGGAAGTATCTATGAGCTGGGGAAGGAAGGTCAATTCAAAGTAAAGTATGGGAGGATGTCTAGAAGTAAAAATATCATTGAAGTTTGGCCTTGAAGGCTGATTTTGGAAGACAAAAAGTCCTACAAAAATTGCTTGTTTTAAGTGGACTGCATGTTAAATAGCCTTTCTTTATTCAGGAACTTTATCAGCTCCTTAAACTTTTGTTAGGAGATATGAGTCAATGTAGAGGAGCTAATCCCATTTTTTATATCTTGAATGTTTCAGTGAAGTAGATTGTATGAGCAAACATATGGCACCTGAAGTTTGTTTATGAATTTCTACGACTGTTTTGTCTTTTAAAAAGCATAGTATTTCACTCATGTCAAATAATTAAGCGTGTCTCGTCATGCCCAATTTTCCGCTCAAAGTTTACTTGGATCATAATGGGTCACATAACAGGTCATACGCCTACCCGTCCAACATAAGCTAACTTGCCCTCCTTTATTTTGTTTTGCTTTAACAAAGAAGTGAAAGCTAATGTATTCTTTTAAATTATTAGCTTAAATTCTTCCAAATTTACATAATTACCAATTTTCATATTTGATTTTGTATGTTGGAGTTTTGAGATGCATTCTAAACCCTTAGGTTACACTATTTAGGGGCTTTTGCATCCGTACCCACTTTTTGTGTCACGTTTTAACTTATCTCCGATTTGTAAAAAAAATTGCATCCGTACCCGCTTTTGCGCATAACTTCAGCATGCGGGGCTGAAGTAGCAAAGGCAATCACGCAAAACTTCAGCATTCTAGTAGACGGGCCTGAAGTAGCTTGCAAACTTCAGCTCTAGAGCTGAAGTTGTTGTCTTTGTAACTGGGGAACTTCAGCATACGAGGCTGAAGTTCCCCAGTTATAAAGACAAAAACTTCAGCATACGAGGCTGAAGTTCCCCAGTTACACTAGGCAGCTCTAGAGCTGAAGTTTTGTCCTTATAACTGAGGAACTTCAGCATACGGGGCTGAAGTTCCCCAGTTTACAAAGACAAAACTTCAGCTCTAGAGCTGAAGTTTGTAACTGGGAAACTTCAGCTCTAAAGCTGAAGTTTCGTCTTTGTAACTGGGGAACTTCATCCCCATATGCTGAATTTTTGTCTTTATATTTTGTCTTTGTAACTGGAAAACTTCAACCCCGTATGCTGAAGTTTTGTCTTTATATTTTGTCTTTGTAACTGAGAAACTTCAACCCCGTATGCTGAAGTTTTGTCTTTATAACTGGCAAACTTCAGCTTAACTGGTGATCTTCAGCTCAGCGAGGGAAAGGGAGCTGAAGTTATTTAAAAAGTGGGTATAAGTTAAAAGTTTTTAAAAAAGCGGGTATAGGTTAAATGGGGGCGACCAAATGGGGTGCCCCGCGCAATTTTTACCACTATTTAACCTGTTTCGACCCAATTATTTTTCGGTCATTTTAGGTTCCACCCGTTTATCAAGTAAATGAATTTTTATTAATCTGTATTGCTGTAAAATAAATAAAACAGTAAATTTTATGAAAATACAGAAACAGAAAAGTTAGTAGAACTAGAACGTCAATTCTCTTCTGAAAACAATATAGGAATAAACCGAACCCACTGAATACACAATGTGTCCTTAAGGAAATTATTCCCCTCAAATACCCGAGGTTTTGGAATATATCCTTCCAGGATAGAACGATTTAACTCACCAGCGTATCGGTACCAAAAACGCTAGTGATCGGTGAACCACTCGATGGTCGTAATCCGGGTCATGGGTTATACCAGATTGAATTTTCGTTAATTATTAAATTAATTAATTAAATAATTTGAAAGGAATTTTGTCCAAAAAAAATAATCAATTAAGGAAATTATTCCCCTCAAGTACCTGATGTTTTGGAATATATCCTCCCAGGATAGAACGATTTAACTCACCAGCGTATCAGGACCAAAAACTCTAGTGATCGGTGAACCACTCGATGGTCGTAATCCGGGTCATGGGTTATATCAGATTGAATTTTCATTAATTATTAAATTAATTAATTTAAATAATTTGAAAGGAATTTTGTCCAAAAAGATTAATCAATCAATCGTTGACCAAATCCGAATTCGAAGCCGAAGCCGAGCGACGGCGACGGCGCGAGACTTGCCTTCTTCTCAACTCTTTAAGAGCTAGAAGAAGAGCTTCTCTATATATACACATAGATTTTCTTTCCTTCTTCCAATGAGAGACAAAGTGCACTAATTCAAAATTTCACTTCCCTCCATTTCTTTTCCCACCATTCCAAACCCGAAGCCCAAGTCGAGCCGAGCCGAGCCGAGTGAGCGACGACGACGACGGCCTCAACTCTTTAAGAGCTAGAAGAAGAGCTTCTCTATATATACACATAAACTTTCTTTCCTTCTTCCAATGAGGGACAAAGTGCACTAATTCAAAATTTCACTTCCCTCCATTTCTTTTCCCACCATTTTTCCTTCACTCTCTTTAAGCTACACCAAGCTTAAAATTAAGCTACATTAAGATTAAAGACCAACAATCCCCCACATGAATGGGGAATGACTATAAAATAAAGGAATGCACGGACGTGTGTGTGTTTTACATGCAAGAATTAATTGCATCTGGATAAGTAGGTTTCCCTTTGAACTTTCCGTAGTGAACTTATATCGGATATACTCGGTCAATCGGTAGATTTGATATCTTTGAACCGTCGAGCTTTGTTGTATACCTAGACAACATAAGTCACACAATCAATCCTTAACCATCTATGGTTCTCACGGTTGTGTTCGTTTCAGCCATGAACATCGCCTGATTTCATGAGTGCTTAGAGAATAGGCCTTAACTTTCATCCCATTGAAGTGGCTTACACTTCACACTCACATAGGTGATTCCTAAACGTGTAATCCTAAAGACACACTATCTGGTCATATCCTTCCAGACTTAGCAAATCATTAAAAAGCTTTAAGCTTTATTGACTCATCAAAAAGCCTTAATGCTTTACCTTGATTTCTGAACATTGTCTTCATCATGAGAATGGGTTGAGTTATTTGACAATGTTGAACCGTCATTCATGAATTTGTTTGATTCCCTTGAACTTAGCTCTTGGGATCTCCAGTCTGCTAGGTAGAGTTACCGCCATGATGACTTGTCCTAGGCCTTAACCTCATTCCCTTTGACGATCTTTCAACTGTCTCTCTAGATAGGCCTTTTCTAAGTGGATCCGACACGTTATCTCTTGACTTTACGTAGTCAATTGTGATAACACGACTAGTGAGTAGTTGTCTAACGGTATTATGTCTCGGTCGTATATGGCGAGATTTTCTATTATACATAACGCTCCCTGCCCTACTTATTGCCGCTTGACTATCACAATGTATACAAATAGGTGCCAAAGGTTTGGGCCAAAATGGAATATCTTCCAAGACATTCCGAAGCCATTCAACTTCTTCACCGGCCTTATCTAAAGCTATGAATTCAGATTCCATTGTAGAACGGGCGATGCACGTTTGTTTGGTTGATTTCCAAGACACTGCTCCACCCCCAATTGTGAAAACATTTCCACTCGTGGATTTAACTTCAGATGATACGTTGATCCAATTTGCATCACTATATCCCTCGATCACGGAGAGATATTTGTTATAATACAAAGCATAGTTTTGGGTATGTTTCAGATACCCCAAAATTCGTTTCATTTCCATCCAATGTATTTGATTGAGATTACTTGTAAATCGACTCAGTTTGCTAATAGCACATGCTATATTTGGTCGCGTACAATTCATTATATACATCAAACTTCCCAATACTCTTGCATAGTCCAGTTGTGAGTCACTTTCACCTTCATTCTTTTGAAGTGCATAACTCACGTCAATCGGAGTCTTGCCAATTTTGAAATCCAAATATTTGAACTTGTCAAGTACCTTTTCAATGTAGTGAGGCTGTGATAATGCTTACACCTTGTGGATTCTGATTCCTAAGATCACATCAGCAATACCTAATGCCGCTAACAACCTAATAGATGTTATCCTCATTACTCGTGATTTAGTGTCAAAGTAATCAAAGCCTTCCTTTTGTCTATAACCTGTGATAACAGTGTGTCCTTAAGGAAATTATTCCCCTCAAGTACCCGAGGTTTTGGAATATATCCTCCCAGGATAGAACTATTTAACTCACCAGCGTATCAGTACCAAAAACTCTGGTGATCGGCGAACCACTTGATGGTCATAAACCACTCGTTTCTGAAAAGGTTTTGCAACCTTTCAAAACAATCATAGCTGTTGGAACATGTGTGAATATTGCAGGAAAATTAAAAACGGATTCAAAATAATCCGAAAAAGAAAAACGGACCGGACCGGGTCGCGGGTCATGGTTTATTCCAGATTGAATTTTCGTTAATTATTAAATTAATTAATTAAATAATTTGAAAGGAATTTTGTCCAAAAAGATTAATCAATCAATCGTTGACATCCGAAGCCGAAGCCGAGCGACGACGGCGGCGCGAGGCTTGCCTTCTTCTCAACTCTTTAAGAGTTAGAAGAAAAGCTTCTCTATATATACAAATAAATTTTCTTTCCTTCTTCCAATGAGGAACAAAGTGCACTAATTCAAAATTTCACTTCCCTCCATTTCTTTTCCCACTATTTTCCATTCATTCTCTTTAAGCTACACTAAGCTTAAAGACCAACATGAATGAGTCATGACTCAACCGTTTAAACTTGAGCGGGTTGGACGAGTTACTAAAAAATGAGCTCATATCACCACCTCTAATCCAAGACCAAAGGTTGATATGTGAAGAAATCAAATCTGTAGATACAGTAGGAAGGCAAGATCTACGCAAGAAGGGGGATAACACTACATTGTTGAGAATACATACAATGTGCTATAATCATGTCAAGAACTTCCTTTTCCTACATTACAAGCAAGGAATTCTTCTCATCTCCTATCTCCATCCAAGACCACCTGATCATTTACTGTATTCAGACTCTGTATTCTAGTGAGTACTCATAAATAGCTAGTCAAAGACGCTAGCTCTTCAAAAATTTGGTTGACATATAGTCCTATACTTTAGTTCTTGGCCCCAAAACCACGAGGGCCAGGTCTGGTTGATCCCGAGTCTGCAAATTGCTTTCTTGATTCTGACCTTCGCTTCCTCCTTGCAGTACCGGGAGGAGCCTGGAGTAACAAAATGACAATTCGAAACCATCAGCTTGAGTTAAAGCCAATAAAATAGTAAGATGAAATAAGTGCAGATCCAAATCTGCATCACAGAAATGAATTTTTTTTGGGTAAGAATACTTGGTGAAATATGACTGCAAAGTAGAATAGGTGTTTCCATCTCATAGAGTCGAAATGTGAATTAGAACTAAGACATGCATTGATAAAACCTCGATTTAACAATCTCGAAGGGAGGTTGGAAGAGAAAAGAAACATGGACAAAGACTACATATTCCAAGAGATTTGGCTGTAGTAAGAAGGCGAGGAGCCCGAAATTAGAACTAACTATTACTAGAGATCTGCATAAACTTTTTTCCTTTTTCCGATAACCTCATAATCGTGGTGTCGGGATCAGTTTGCCCGCACCTCGACTAACTCCATATGATATTTTCTACCTCGTACGAGCAATAGGTACACCAGATAACTCTGGAGATCAGTGTAATCTTGATGTGCAGATCCACTATATTTTATGGGGTACATTTATTTGAATAATAAATAAAATTTTGATTAATACTAATGCTTTTAATTTTTAGGAGGTACATTTTATTTCTGTTATTGCAAAGGGTTGAGGGAGGGGATGGTAAGAAATCAATCGAACTCTTCAACTACATGAAATAATTGTTTTGGCTTTGTTAAGCCCATAAGATATATACTGGCAGTAGAGAAATTTCCACCTATTTATTAGAATATTTGAACAGAACTCGGTTTATCATTTGAAACAAATAAAAATTCAGAAAATTGTAGTTTGAAAGGAATCAACTCAGTTTAATCAAGCTAGTTCCTCACAGATGCTTAAAGATCATATATTCTTTTACTTATTTGTTGCATGTAAAATTTTGAGGAGAAAGAAAACACAGCATTTATATCCACATGATCTAACAAATAGTATGTAACAAGTAATTTCAGCCAAAATTGTAGAAAGATAAGCACCTTCTGTTCAGTTTTAAGTGCCTCCTCTAGATTGCTTAGTGCAGGAATGGAACCACCTTGCATAACGCCCATCAAATTCTTCATACGTACACGCATTTGAAAAAGTTGAGCAACAAGTTGACTCACCTACAAATGGAAATGAAGTTATTGGTGAGCACATAAGGAGTACCGAACAACCTCCAACATAGAATTTACTTTTCTATGCCATCCCTAGCACATCAATTTTACCTGCTGCTCAGTTTTCCCGGACTCTTGAGCAATACGTTTCCTTCTAGCAGGAGATTCTGCTAACAATTCTGGTTTCTCCCTCTCCTCTGAGAAAAAGATGAAAGACAATAAATTGAGCCGCAATGAATTGAATTAGCAGTACTAGTATATGGTTATGTTAAACATAGCAAGACGTCCTCATTAGAAACCCGAGGTAAGATGAATAACCTGGTGTCATGACTTCTATCATTGACTCCATTATTATTAAGCTCTTCTCTGCCTCTCGAATTTGTGCAGGAGTAACCTGTTTATGCATGAACAAGATGTAATTTGGCCCCGCTTCGCACATAAATAAAAACAAAGGAATATAACTGATACAAGGTCTGAAATCAGTCGTTACATTTCTAGCAAGTTAACATATGTACAGTAACTACTGAAACATGAATTGCACCATATAGTATTTATCACAGAGAAATGGAGAGATAGATTTAATAAGAAGCAGGTATATTACTTTTCCCATGCCAGGAATCATTCCGAGAACGCGGGACATAGTACCCATTTGAGCAACTGCACGAGTTTGCTTCAGGAAGTCATTGAAATCAAATTTTGCACTCATGATCTTCTTCTGCAAATCTTCAGCATCTTCTTGTTTCATCTAAAATCATTTATAAGGAGTCAAACGAAACTAGTTGAATCAAAGTAAAGAAAACAGACGAAAAAAATACTTGTTGGTTACTTACAACTTCTTGGGCTTTTTCAACAAACGACAGAACATCTCCCATCCCTAAAATACGTCCAGCCATGCGGTCAGGATAGAAAGGTTCAAGGTCCTCCATACGTTCACCCCTTCCTACGAGCTTAATTGGCTTTCCTGATACCTGTGGTAGTGAACATATACGTGTGATGCTAAACCGCAATTTACTTCAAAATGAAAAAGTTTGACAGTTAAAGAGCAAATCAATGGTTTTGTTGTCTATAACGTCCGGTCATATTAACATTTGACACAACATAATCACTTATACAGATATCACGTAGTAATAAGAACCAACCTCCTTGACACTTAAAGCTGCTCCACCCCTAGAATCCCCATCTAGCTTTGTCATAATGGCACCAGTAATTCCAATTTCGAGATTGAATGTTGTGACCAAGGCTACAATATCATCAATGTGAATGATGAGAGAGAACAAACAGGAAATTTCCGCTTTCAACATGAAATGAGTGGTAAAGGGCAGAAATTATGTCGATATACTCAAAGAAAGTGAACTAGCATGCTATTTGTTTTGAGATGTTACAAACTTTTATTGCACTATCTAGTACTCCCTCCGTCCCTAACTTGTATGATGGTGTTTGACTGGGCACGAAGTTTAAGAAAGAGAGAAAGATTTGATATTTGTGGTCTAAATCATGCCACAGACATTTCTTTGTCCATTAATCATTTCATTAGGGTAAAATGGAAAGTTTAAATTTAATTTTTTCCAAATATAGAAATATGTCATTCTTTTTGGGACAGACTAAAAAGGGAAGTATGTCACATAATGTGGGACATAGGGAGTAACATATTTGAAGAGTTCAAATTCATTTATCAGCTCAAATTTGGAATGCCTTGCTCCATTAAAATTTTGTTTCCTTACTAAAAAACTCCAAGTAAATGAATAATTCCTTAATCTCCATATGCATGTCGTGTGAATAAGGTAGTAGAAAATTTCACTAATAAATAAATAAACAGTTAGGTCTGTCAAAGATAAACTGCCATTTAAGGGAAAATTGTTAAATAATGCAGTTCTGAAGCAAGAAAGGATGGTTAAGAACTGGAGAAGACGAGATGAAAGCTGTGGTGGGTTGTTATGGTGGCATTACTAGGTGGATGTTGATGGTGGAACAAGATGGCTGGATTCTGCGAGGTGGCTGAAGAGGAAAAGTTGGAAATGCTATTGCAGGTGGCGAGGCCATGATTTCAGTAAGTTTAGAGTTGCTGCTATATGCATTTATTAGAGCAAGTTAGAAAACATACATGCCAAGACACACTGCTTTGGCAATATATACATGAGTGTCCATTGTTAAGGTAAAAGAGATGTCCCTCAATGATATCATCACGAAGCATAAAGATTAGCGAACACTTCTTGTAGATACGGAATTACAATTGACACAGTCAACAAAGTATAATAGAAACCACACAGGAAGAAAATATGTGAAAAGTCACATGATCAGTACTCAAAAGCCATTTTTCGCAAAGCTAAACACTGAAAAAAAGCCATGAGCTGATGACACGTGTTTGACCCAGGATATATGAATTCATTATCTAACAATATACCAATTTCTTCGAAGTAGTGACACTTTTGGTCAGATCTTAAAGTCAAGACGAGCTGGTGACTGAATATATATTTAAGGTAAAAGTTCCATATAACAACCAGCTGCACAGGAAAAGTTTGATGGAGAGCATATTTTCCACTTTACCGAAAGCTATAAGGTGCTTAAGTTTTTGAGATTATGTGATAAAAGAAATTTCATGTAACTGATCGTTCACATGTTTAACGAGCGTAGAAGTACCTGCAGCTTCTTGGCCAGTCATTGCATCCACAACAAGCAAAACCTCTGTGGGGTTCAGTACCCGTTTCACCTCTTTTAATTCATCCATCATAGCTTTATCTATCTATAAGAATTAAGAAAGACATAAATACCAATTAATAGAAAAAGTTACGGTGGAAACCAAAAAACTAAGATTATATGACCTGAAGTCTTCCAGCTGTATCCATTATGACTACATCTACATTCTTTCTTTTGGCCTCTTCTAATCCTTGCCGGGCTATTTCTGCAGGTTTTACGTCTGTTCCTGCTGCATAAACAGGCACATCAACCTGTTCCCCACTTATCAGTGAACATGAGAATGAATAAAGTTGTATTCAGAGATTTTGCATCCTTGTAAAGAAAATGAACAGAAAAAAGCATCTACAACGGAATGACATACAATCTTACTGTTGCTAAAGTGACATGGCCTACCTGTTCACCCAAAATAACGAGTTGGTCAATAGCAGCAGGTCTATACACGTCTCCAGCAATCAGCATGCAACTCTTACCCTGCAAACTTCAATATTAGTAAGGTAGTTGGAGAAATGCATGTTCTACAACCATATACGTTAATGATAATAGCATGAGAGAGAGAGAGGGCGGAGAAAGGTCAGGATGGGGTTAAGAGAAGGTGAAGTTTGGAAGTGCACCTGTTTCTTTAGATATAAAGCTAACTTTGCGCTAACGGTTGTCTTTCCAACACCTTGTAGACCGGCCAATAGTATTATGGTGGGTCCAGATTTAGCAAACACCAGTTCAGAGACCTCTCCACCCATCAGTTTCACAAGCTCGTCACGTACAATCTACACCAACCAAATGATACCAAAAAAAAAAGTTCAGCTCGAGCTGATAGCCAATTATGCAAACAAAATAAAATTAACAACAGAAGGGAGGCAGTCTGGTCACAAACTACAAAGCAGAAAGAATTGATTAAGACAAATCTTCAGAAATGCAACACCTATATGCATAGGTCGTTCCAGGTGTTTCCATATGCAGGCTAAAAGTAAGATTTCCGCAAGACAATTCAGATGCATATTGAGGACCCAAAATATTTAACTTTTTCCTGGTACAAAATGCTTCTACCCATACGTGTACTCCCTATTTTTCAATTTATGTGTTTTACTTTCCTGTTTAGTCTGTTTCAACAAGAATGCCACTTTCTATATTTAGTAACGTTTTAACTGCAACAACCCACATGGCATGTTTAAGACCACAAGATTCAAGGGCATTTTGGTACATTACGCACATCTTTAATTTAAGACTTCAAGATTCAAAAGTATTCCTTTCTTTTCTTAAACTCTGTGCAATCAAACTAAGACACACAAAATGAAATGGAGGGAGTATTATTCAAGGTCATCAGTCCGATAATACATACTTTAACTAGTTGCTGATCTGGTCTTACTCCTCGAATCAAGCCAGTCCCAACGGCTTCTTCACTAACAGACTGAACAAACCTTCTGACAACAGGGAGACTAACCTGCCAATCAAAGTTAAATGAGAGGCAAAATTTGATGTACTGGAGATTAGCTGCTAAAATAGAGAGCGACATACATCAGCTTCTAAAAGAGCCCTCCTGATGTCTCTCATAGGTTCCACAATGTTTTCCTTGGTCAAAACCTCTGAAGCACAAGGAATTCAAACAACAGTCACTTCATTGTTATATCGTTTATCAGTAATTAAAGATATTTGTGCCTCAAAGCATAGTTAATAATTGTGCAAGTCCCCTATCATATCTAAGATGGCATCTACATCTTATAGACATACCAGGTTGCACAAAAAAGATAGCAAAGAAAGAGTTCGAAACTTGAGGCTGACTCACTTCATCATTATGTATAACTACATATTTAGTAGCACGAATAATGAGAACTTAAACCTCTAAAATGTGAGAGATTGGGGATATAGAAATTATAATTAATGTTTGTAACACAAGTACTCCCTCCATTTGTCTTTGGATAAGGGGCGCAACTTACGTTTTTAACAATTAATCACTTACCACTAAGTTTATTCCTAAAAATTTATAGTATCAACTAACATGTAGAACCAAAAAGGAGAAGTATATCCCTGTTAAATAGAAACCGAATAATTCACATCTGTTCAATAAATCTCAAACACATAAGCAATCCATAGATTACTCTTTCACTTAGAGCTATGCCATTTCAGCAAACTCGAGAAAGTTCAATCATTTTTTAAGCTAATGCTTCTGCTTATTTCAAGTTATCTTGGAGGCACACACACAAGTGCGCACGCACAGAGAGAGAGAGAGAGGCCACAACAGAACTGAAACCCTTTTACATTGATATGTAAGGGTTGTTTGTATTTCAGCCATCACGATGAGCTCATAAATTGCAATGCATTTTAACTTTTGTAGAATTTAGTACAATCATTCACAAATTGACACACTTTTTGAGATATATCTTATAGTATACTAGAGTAAAAGAAGTTTATTTACCACGTTTCACTAAACCATAGTACACACTACAGAAAGAAAAAAAAAATATATATATATATACACACACATATTACTGTACATTTCTTATCATAAAAATGGTTTCTTTGAAAATAAAAAAGGGAAAAGCCATTCAATTCATAATGTAGATGCAATTAATTTTCTTTTCTTTTTTTTCTTTTACCTTCTCCTTTGAGCTTATTCCAAGCTGATTCAAGTCCACTAGTGAGCTGTCCAAACATCTCAGCTCTAATAACTCCACGCATTTGTCTTCTTGAAATAACCACATTCCTTGAATTGATCACCCTCCATGTATCCCTCTACAACAAAAAAAATTGAATCTTTTTTAAAAAAGCAGCAAAAAAAAAAAAAAAAGTAATAAAAACTGAAAAGGGTGTTACAGTGAATGAGTTTCTTGAAGAAAATGAAAGAGAATGAGTTGTTCCAGTCCAAGAAAATGGAAGTTTAGATGTTGAGAGGGTGGCTTTGGAAAGTGGAAAGAAATGGTGGGAAGACATAGTTGAGGAGAAAGAAGCTGTGGCTTCCATTGAGAAAATGAGGATTGAAGATTGAAGATTGAAGATTGAAGATTTCTTCTCTTCTTTTTGTTATATTCTTTACACCGTTGGTTTATCCATTAGAACAAAAGTGTTATCTAATTGGTCTATCGATTAGTAGCTACTATTCAAGTTGCAGTGTTGTGTGCATCGCGGACTACCCTAGTATCCTACTCCACCAATTGCTTGAGGTTAATAAGGGGAAAACACTTTAATACTACTCCCTCCGTTTCAGTTTACGTGAATCTATTTTTTTTTTTGGTCCGTTTAAAAAAGAATTACCCTTTTCTAAATTTGGTAACAATTTAGATTAAACTTACAATTCTACCCTTAATGAGAAGTTTTTATAGTCACCCAAATACTCTGGGCTACTCTTCGACATGTTTAGGACCACAAATTTCAAAAGTCTTTATTTTTTCTTAAAATTTGTGCCCAGTCAAACATGTTCACATAAATTGAAACGGAAGGAGTAGTAAATAATTTCGTTCTAAGCAGGGGAGAATTCAGATTCATCTTAATTCAATAATTTGGTATAGAATATAAATTTATGTTTAAAAGTTTGTCAAAATCGCACAAATAACAAATATGAACTCATAAATTTAAAAAATATAACGAGTTCAATAAGAACTTTAAAGGTAAAATCCAAAGATTACTCATAATTTTTAAGTTTGAATACGAGAATAATGGTGAAAAGTTGCCCATCAACTTATTTTTTTTAGATAATAGGTCACCACATTTAACTTTCATATATCCTTTATGTAGGAAATGTATTATATTTGGACTCTATAATCTTTAAATATAGAGTAATAATACGACATAGCAAAATGATAAAGCTACTATAAATTGCATAAAACCAATTTGTCTAAATAATGACCGGACATCTCCACAAAAATACCAGATTCTTGTCACGTTTCTACACTAAGAAAACCGCCAACTTCACTACTATTACTACTGCTACTACTACCCCATGGAATACCCAGTTGAGAGATCTCTCAAAACATGGTCAATACTACAACGCACTTATTCTTTACCGTCAAATGCTCCAATTTGGAGTTACCCCAAATGCTTTCACTTTCCCTTTTATTCTCAAATCTTCAGCTTCTCTTTCCCTTCCCACCACTGGAAAACAACTCCATTGCCATGTCATAAAGCTCGGGTGCCAATCTGAACCTTTTGTTTTAACTGCTTTGATCTGTTTCTACTGTAAATGTAAGCTAACTGAACATGCACAGAAAGTGTTTGAGGAAATTCCTCATAGAAATCTTACTGTTTGTTACAATGCTTTGATATCTGGGTATGTTCACAATGATAAGTTCTTAAATGGGTTTTGTTTGTTTGGTGAAATGAGGCTGAGAGGAGTGGAATTCAACGCGGTTACAATTTTAGGATTGGTTCCAGGTTGTACTGTTCCGGAGCATCTGTGTTTGGGAATGTGCTTGCATTGTTTGAACGTTAAGTGTGGATTGGAGAATGACTTAGCTATTGCAAACTGCTTGATTACAATGTACGTGCGTTGTGGTTTAATGGAGCTAGCGAGGAGGTTGTTTGATCACATTCCAGAAAAGGGGTTGATCACTTGGAATGCAATGATTTCTGGTTATGCGCAAAATGGGTTGGCTGCTGAAGTTTTGGAGCTTTATCGTGACATGGAATTTTTGCAATTGGATCCTGATGCGGTTACATTTGTTGGGGTTCTCTCAGCTTGTGCTAATCTTGGTGCTCAAAAGATTGGTTTTGAGGTGGAACAGAAAATAAGGTCTAATTGTATGTGGTTTAATGTATTCTTGAAGAATGCTCTAATAAATATGTATGCTAGATGTGGTAATTTGGCGAAAGCTCGGACTGTATTTGACGAGATGCCAGAAAAAACCTTGGTGTCATGGACAGCAATAATAGGTGCCTACGGAGTGCATGGTCTTGGAAACACGGCTGTGGAGCTTTTTGATAAGATGATCAAGACTGGCATTCTACCTGATGGTACAGTTTTTGTTAGTGTTCTATCTGCATGTAGTCATGCAGGGTTGACTAAAAAGGGCTTAAATTATTTAGATCTGATGAAGAGGGAGTATGGATTGAAGCCAGGTTCAGAGCACTACTCTTGTGTTGTGGATCTATTAGGTCGTGCTGGTCAACTTGAGGAAGCTCGCAAACTTATTGAATCGATGGAAGTTGAACCCGATGGTGCCGTGTGGGGTGCCCTTTTGGGTGCTTGCAAGATCCACAAAAAAGTTGAACTTGCAGAATTAGCGTTTAACAAGGTTGTTGAGCTTGAGCCCACAAACATAGGCTATTATGTGCTACTTTCCAACATCTACACCGAGGCAAATGATTCAGAAGGTATATTAAGAGTCCGATTGATGATGAGAGAACGAAAGCTTAAAAAAAATCCAGGTTATAGCTATTTTGAGTGTAAAGGGAAAACCCACCTCTTCGTGGCTGGCGATATAGGTCATCCTCAAACAAAAGATATATACAAAATGTTAAATAGATTGGAGGATACTGTAAGTGAGCATGGAAGAGCAGACAAAAATGGTCAAGAGGTAATAAATCAAGAACCTCCTAATATTATGAGCGTGCATAGTGAACGTTTGGCAATAGCATTTGCTCTCTTGAACACTGAAATAGGGACTGACATTCTTGTTATAAAGAACTTGAGAATATGCGGTGACTGTCACTCTTTTGTGAAGCGGGTTAGCAAAACTGTGGATCGTTTATTTGTGGTCAGAGATGCCACCCGTTTCCACCATTTCAGAAATGGTACATGCTCTTGTAATGATTACTGGTGACTTTTGAGGCTGGGCAAATGATAACAAGGACTAACCAGTGAAGACAGAGATGGAACAGGATGAAGTATGCTCTCCAAATCTAGAAGCCAGAGGCAGTTTGCTGCAACTTTGCTAGGGATCATAATATGTGTCAAAGGTCTTCCGACTTGACGTATGTGGTCCATATATAAGAAAGTGCATGCTTTGATCAAAGTAGTTGAAAAGTTGAGTGACCATGAGATATGAATTGTCATTACAGATGAAAGAGGATATAGGTTGGTTCCTTGCTGCTGGGCATTAGAGCTACTGTCATCATTAATACAAGTCTCTCAGTTGCTTGACTCTATCCTGTTTCAAAAGTTTTCATCACAATAAAATAAGTTCAAACAAGGGACCAGCTTTTGAGAACAGATGCATTTGGATGTTTGATGGAGGCATCTCTTGCTTCCTTGAGCACAAGTTTGACATCAGGGATAAGCATGTTGACTTTTACTATGATTGTCTACCTTTCAAGGAGGGACAGGAAATTGGTTAAATTCAGAATTCTAAAAGGTGTGAGACAATATCATTATAGCTAAATCAACTTAGTCGCCTTTGGAACTTAATGCTTAGTCACATTCAAGATCTCTCCTTCGTAGTCCCTATTTCACCTCCTATTGAAAAGGAGTGTCTCGGATGGGCATTGACAACAGAACTGTATAAGTTACATCATTCTACAAAGTTTTCATTGATCATGAAATTCATGTGTTTTACTGGAAAGTTAAGTCTAGTGGAGACTGACGGATTGTGGTCCTTCGACCAGGTAAAAATTGCGCGGGGCACCCTATTTGGTCGCCCCCATTTAACCTATACCCGCTTTTTTAAAAACTTTTAACTTGTACCCACTTTTTAAATAACTTCAGCTCCCCTTTTCCTCGCTGAGCTGAAGTTCACCAGTTAAGCTGAAGTTCGCCAGTTATAAAGACAAAACTTCAGCATACGAGGCTGAGGTTCCTCAGTTACAAAGAAAAAACTTCAGCTCTAGAGCTGAAATTCCCAAGTTATAAAGACATCACCCCAGTTACAAAGACAAAACTTCAGCTCTAGAGCTGAAGTTCTGTCTTTGTAAACTGGAGAACTTTAGTCCCGTATGCTGAAGTTGTTGTCTTTATAACTTGGGAACTTCAGCCCCGTACGCTGAAGTTCCCCATTTACAAAAGACAAAAACTTCAGCTCTCTAGAGCTGAAGTTTCCCAGTGTAACTGGGGGAACTTCAGCCCGTATGCTGAAGTTTTTGTCTTTATAACTCGTATGCTGAAGTTCCCCATTTACAAATTCCCAGTGTAACTGGGGGAACTTCAGCCCGTATGCTGAAGTTTTTGTCTTTATAACTCGTATGCTGAAGTTCCCCATTTACAAATTNCTATTTACTAGAGCTGAAGAACTTCAGCTCTAGAGCTCAAGTTCACAAGCTACTTTAGGCCCGTCTACTAGAATGCTGAAGTTTTGCGTGATTGCCTTTGCTACTTCAGTCCCGCATGCTGAAGTTATGCGCAAAAGCGGGTACGAATGCAAATTTTTTTACAAAGCAGGTATAAGTTAAAACGTGGCACAAAAAATGAGTACGGATGCAAAAACCCCTTCGACCGGTGCATATTTCAAGTTGACCTTGAAATGAAACAAGACTTGCAAGTTGCAATTGGTGCCATGAGTTTGAAGAGTCTTCTAATTTGTCTCTAATGTAATATGACTAGAGAATCTTTGATTTATGTTCTTATTCTGTTCTCTTTTGTGCAATTGTAGTGCCTTACTTTCGGTTATACCCTTATGTGTGTAAGCACAAACTCTTGGATGCTGCCGCATAGCATTCCTGCCACAAACCCCGGAGGGAGGGAGGCGCAAATAAATGATTTTTGATTCACTTTCGTATCAAGAAAAGCAAAAAGTATGCGGCAGAAGAAAGTAACAACGCTGTTGTTTAAAATCAATAACAAGCTGAAAGAATAGTAGTGCAACTCCCAGGATATGATATTACAGAAGATTGCTATCCACAAAAGAAAACTGAACTGGCCATTTTACAACAACAAGGGTGAATAATGATAATTCTTGTAGTTTTACAATTTGTTTTTCCAGCATAAATTATTGGATCCGATAAAAGTATGCTATATTCGATAAGTTAGCTAAATACTTGCTCCAAAAAGTCACAGAAGGGGGAGAAGGGACTTGTTTAAGATGTAATGCATTGCACAGGGGAAAAAATGATAAGAGGAGATATCTGTTTGGACAAGTTGTTTATCCTGAAAATGATAATTACAATTATGTTTGATTATGTGGTTCTAAAAATATGTGATCTATTTTAATACCGGTTGTTTAGGCAACAGATGTTGAGTATGCAGTGAGAAAAATGAAATAAGTGCGAAAAGAAAATGAAATAAGTGCGAAAAGAACTAGATTAAGCAAACCAAGTTCCGAAAAGAACTGGGATTCAAGGCATATTTATAGGTCATTTGGCACTGATTCCGAAAAGGCTTGCAACCTTTCAGAACCACCATAGATGTTGGAACAAGTGGGAAAAAAATAGAAAACGGATTTAAAAAATAATCCGGGAAAAAAATGGACCGGTCGCGTGACATGGGTTATTCCGGATTGAATTTTCGTTAATTAATTAATTAATTAAATAATCGAAAGGAATTTTGTCCAAAAAGATTAATCAATCAATCGACCTTTCACCAAATCCGAAGCCGAAGCCGAGCGAGCGACGACAGCGCGAGGCCTGCCTTTTTCTCAACTCCTTAAGAGCTAGAAGAAGAGCAATTATATATATACCCATCAAAAGTCTTTTCTATCTCCAACATGGGACAATGTCCCTTAGCCAGGGAGAGAAACTCAAATATTTCATACCCTTCATTTCCCATCACTCTCTTTAAGCTACACCAAGCTTAAAATTAAGCTACACCAAGCTTAAATCCCAACATCCCCTACATGAATGGGGAATGACTATAAAATAAAGGAATGCACGGACGCGTTTGTGTTTTACATGCAAGAATTAATTGCATCTGGATAAGTAGGTTTCCCTTTGAACTTTCCTTAGTGAACTTATATCGGATATATGTATTGGTAAAAAAAAAGTTTCACACGTATGATAATTCTTGAAGACTCAGCCGGCCACGCGGACCAAGCAAAACATGACAGCTGGACATGATTCTATAAAGAGGTGCGAAGCAAAGAGACACGACTCAATAAACCTACGGAGTAATCAGCTACGAGAAACTCAACCTGATTGAGACAAGGAAGAGACACAGTCAGAATGAATCCGGACAAAGCTACAGGCAGATTCAGAGACCCTCAATTAATGACTCACACATTACACAACCTTCATGAAACAATTACGTTTATTCTATGTAACGTCCCATTAATGTAATAATTAGTCATTAATGAACGATCATTGTAAGAGGTAGACGTTGTATTAAGAAATTCCCTATATAAGGGAATAAAGTATAACTTGTAAGGGCATCTGAACTACGAATACAATACATTTTACTTTTCTGTGCATCATATTTTTGTCTATTTACTTACTCTTTTTTATTTATTATTATTTCCTGGATTATCAGAAACCCGTGTTTATCCTAAAAATAGCTTTGGTCAAAAGATCTAGTTCTTTGGTTAAGCAAATTGGTTCCGTTGTCGGGAAGTCTGATAATCTTTGTTTGCTTTTCAAGCGATATCCTCTGAACTATGTCGAACTCCAACGACAACAACCAGCAGAGAAATGGAACCCCGATTCCATCACCTTTAGGAACCCCACGTGGTTCAAGGGAACAATCCCCAGAAAGATCCAATAACAACAACGATAATAATGATCAAACGGTAGAACAAGATCGGGTAAAGCAAATGATTGCAGAGTATGTGGGCCAAGCTTTGCAAGAATTTGCAAGGGGATTACCAGCGACATCACCTGCATCACCGACACCACCTCCCAATAACACTATCACCGTGGAAAATCCTCAGTATGGGTTGGTAAACTCAGCAAGGGATGACACTACTAACGAATCTCTCGAAGCGAGACCAGGTATGACTAATAACTCTGAATTACAAAATTTACTACTAACCTTGTAGAAACAGGTGAAGGAACAAAACGATCGAATCAAGCAAATTCCTGGAGTACCACCTGTTATCAAAGGCATTGATGTTGATAGATATTCTCAACAACCTTGGAAACCAAGTGCAGCACCCTTGCCTATATCCACGAAGTTTAAAGTGCCTGACGTTCCTAAGTATGACGGAACAACTGACCCACGCGACCATGTGACTGCTTTTACCACCGGAGTAAAGGGCAACAACTTAATAAAACATGAGATTGAATCAGTCCTTGTCAAAATATTCGGAGAAACGCTTACCAAAGGAGCCCTAACCTGGTATTCTCTTCTCCCTGAAAATTCTATCGATTCTTTTGCTGAGCTTGCAGATTCTTTCATAAAATCACACTCTGGTGCGCGAAGAGTCGAGAAAAGAATGGAGGACATATTTAAAATAAAGCAAGGAGACGCGGGACTACTCCGTGAATTTGTAGATAGGTTCCAACGAGAAAGAATGCAACTACCAAGGGTGCCTGATAATTGGGCAACCATGGAATTTTCAAGTAATCTAAGTGACAAAAGCTCAGAAGCCACGATGAGACTCAAAGAAAGCTTGAGAGAATTCCCAGCTACAACGTGGAACGATGTTTATAACAAGTACAATACTAAACTTCGAATAGAAGAAGATACCATTGCTCGTTCGAAAGATGAAGATCATACCAGATCCAGACGTTCCGAATCAGAAAGGAGATCAGGTAAAAACAGGTATAATCCTTACTTGGGACCATCGGGACGTGAAACTCGTCCCAGGTTCGAAAACAACAGGTCAGATTATAGACCACTAAGCAGAGATGCGGGCTCGTCCTCATCTAGATCCAGAAAGGATCGAGATGAACGACCTAGAGGTAATGCACGAATTGGGGATCACACCTTTAATGTAAATACCCATGAACTTGTTTCAACATTAAGAAATATGGGTGATAAGGTTCGATGGCCCAAAGAAATGCAGTCAAACCCAACTAAAAGGAATCCAGATTTCTGGTGTGAATTCCATAATGATCATGGACATAAGACTGCAGATTGCAGGTTTTTACAAGGTGAAATAGAACAATTATTGAAACAGGGCTATTTAACAGAATTGCTTAGTGATAAAGGTACACAAGCATACATGAAGAACATGTAGGAGCCCCCGAAGCCTCCATCTCCAAAAAGAATCGTCAACGTGATACATGGAGGAGAGGAAGTAAACGGAATAGTTTGCAAATTAGCCTCGAAGGT